>JAHZNJ010003207.1:0-10281 GCA_027744475.1 Lepidocyrtus cf. sotoi NNG-2020 | reverse complement strand
CTTTACTTTTCAACTTTTATAATTGAAATGAATCTGAGACTGTCATATAATGAACCAACAACATTTCTTTTTCATTAGGATATTGGATTGTCCAAAGACTTGAACGATGAGTTTAAAAATTACCTGAACGAGAAGAAGGAAACGCTTCCCCTTGATTTTCAAATCCAGGTACTTTCGTCAGGTTCTTGGCCATTTACTCAATGTGTGGAATTCGCGCTCCCAACTGAGGTAACGAAATACGAAGTTGAAATAAGATAAATGTGTTAATTAATATTTCAAAGCCATTCCAAATGCAATTAAAATTTTACCAATTTTTGTTTCTTTCGTAGTTGGAGACTAGCGTCAATAAGTTTAACGAGTTCTACAACACGAAGCATAGTGGAAGGAAACTTAGTTGGCTTTATAACCGGTCAAAGGGAGATATTGTTACGAATTGTTTTAAAAATCGTTATATCTTCCAAGCCTCTACCTTTCAAATGGCTGTGCTGTTGATGTTTAACTCAAATGATTCATATCGTATCGGAGAATTGGCAGACGCCACCAAACTCAAATTCGACATCCTCGTTCAGGTATGTGTGATCTAGTACAAAATGATTGGAAACCTACAAAGTATTCTTACTACAGAGTAAAGGTGTACTGTTTCCTCTTACTAATAACAAAGCTTTCTCTTTTGCAGGTGCTACAAATTCTCTTCAAAGCCAGACTCCTGATTCTTCCGAATGGAGAGAGTGAAGATGATCTCACGGTCGATACGATAGTGAATTTCTTTAAAGATAAAGGAAATTAAAATGAATGATATTTAATAATTTCTCGGTTTCTTTCTCTAACTTTTCGATCAGAATGCTGAACTATTTTTTTATTGTTTTGATTGTTTTTTATTTGCAGAAATGTATTGATATTCTTATCGAAAAAGATTACCTGGAACGCACTGAAGGACAAAAGGATACATACTCTTATTTGGCCTAGGTGTCTAATTATAAGCATTCATTACACTTGTACTGTTATATGAAAACAATCGCAGTTGCGTTAAATCCGTCATATAAAAAAGCACCATTTTTGCAACATTTAATCTTACAACTAATTAATTGAAAAAAAAACAACTCCACTTGTCTATTTCTACTATGATCGGAGTACTTGTAAAAGGATCATTATTATTGTTATTAAATGATGCGTACCGTCGAGTTCGCCGATTTTTAAGATTATGCATGTAGTTGAAAGAATTAATTTTAGTCAGACTTAATACGTTCTGTAAAGTCCTTAGAGAGTAGTTTTTAATTCTAACTTTAATGAATTTGCCTTTTGTTAACCATTTATTATTATTACTCTCTATCAGAATGAATGTTGTCAATACATGCAAATGTTTAC
Source organism: Lepidocyrtus cf. sotoi NNG-2020 (assembly GCA_027744475.1). NCBI lineage: Eukaryota > Metazoa > Arthropoda > Collembola > Entomobryomorpha > Entomobryidae > Lepidocyrtus > Lepidocyrtus cf. sotoi NNG-2020. The sequence goes on along the minus strand of JAHZNJ010003207.1, from coordinate 8,916 downwards.
ATGATTTTTTATGAATACCTAATAGATCCAACAAGTACATTTTTAGAGTGCAGAAAGAAAATAAACAAGTTTGCTTAATTTAATATTTGTAAATACGCGTTCCAGAAGAATGGCTTGTTAATTGTAATATTTTAACTCAATATTTGTCAGCTGCTGGGTTAGTAAGAAAAGTGAATTATTATTGCATATTATGTAACTTACAAACAATTACTTACTACCTTCGTAGTTTCAGTACATTGTTGTAAACGATATTTATTCTAAAATGTCGATGTCATTCATTATTAATGAAGTGATATGTAAAATACGTAGCTGCAGTGTGTGAACTATCCGCTTAATTAATTCATATACATACATTACTTATAGGTTGTTATTTACGCGTGAAAATAAAAAAACTGTAATTAAAAATCATTTAATTTTGTGTATGATTATTAAAATTAATAAATTATGACTGATTTTATAAGTCAAATCCATATAGACTTGTGATATTTTACTAAAATGTTTTTATTATGAATTATTCACAAGTTAATGGTATAAAATCCGGGCTAAGCGTACTAATGATAATGACTAATTAATTCTAACTTATCGGTACCATTTATTTACATCATTTGTATGAAACTTCCATAAAAGTAACTTTAGTAAAAGCTTCTGTCGGTCAAAGGAAAAGTCTGAAAAGGTAATAGGATCAGTTGCTTCTTATTAAACAGGAAAGGAATATATAGGTTAAAGGGTTTGATTAGTTTCACAGTTGTCAGTGTCGTCAGTAATAAGCTCGTCACTGATCAACTTTATTTTATTGCTTAGGATAACGTTGGTTAAGCTAACCTTCTGATTTCGGAGATTTTTAATGAGCTGTGCTTGTTTCTCAACTGTAGACTGGAACGATGATTTTTGTTGCTCTAACTGAACTATTCTCTGCTTTAATTCTTCCATCGTTAAACGGTCTTCACTATGTTGTTGCTAAATAAAATAAGATTCAGAGATGGGGCAAAATAAGATTATGAAATAAATACATTATTAATTTACTTGAATTTGAATATGTATTCTAAAAATCGGACTGTGTAAAAGTTACCTTTAGATTCAGTTGAGTGGACTGATGTTGAGACTTCAACCGTCTATTCTCTTCGGTACAACGATCCAGCCTTGTTTGAAGGGATTGAATCAAACCATTCTTCTGTTTCAAATCTCTCTTCAGTAAATCCATTTCCTTTTTCAAAGAGCCGAAGGCTTGAGCCTTCAAATTCAAGTTCATTTTAGAGCTTTCCACAGACTTTGAGAACTTATCCGTTGTAGATTGTAAAGTTTGAACAGTTTTCAGAAGCCTTTTGCGATCCTCTTCCAACGCTTTCACTTTCGATTCTAACATGGTATTCTCCTGAATTTTCTGCCGGTATTGCAGGTGCATATCGGTCATTCTTTGTTCATAGTTGACTAACTTCGACTGAACACATTTTAACACCGATTCTGTAGCTTTCTGAAGTCTGGCTTGGTTCTTCTCTTCAATCATTTCAAGAGGTTTTGCAGTTTCCGGTCTTCGTGATAAAAGCTGGGAAGAAGAGGAGGAGCCTAGCAAAGGAGATTTTGATAGAAGATCGGGCGTTGATACAGAGCCGATTACTGATCCCATTCCTAATCCCATCGGTATAGGTCGTCTTAATGGAAAACCAAATTCTTGAGCATCCGCATCAATCTCACTTCTACTTGTGTAAGGGAGCCTCATAAAGCTTGAAGCTGTATTAAAGTTTGACCGAGGTAGGAGTGGCGATTTCCTAAAGAAATTCATATTAAATTGCAATTTTCTTAATTTATGCTTTAAAATACACAGACAACTGTTTGTGAGTAAATAAAGGATACCTTGACAGATCAGCGTAGATCTCATTATTTACTTCGCCCGCTGGGCCAAAGTTTACGTCGAAAGCGGGGGCATCGCCTTGGCCAACTTCGTAGCTATTTTTGTCATTGTGTGAATTCTGATGAAGATAAACAAAACGTTTTAATTATTAATGTTTTAAAAGGTTTGACAATTTGAAAAGAGTTCCATAGTATGACGAATGACTGATTAAACTTGTGTCATACCTCTTGATTACGAATTCTTTCTATTTTGCTGAAAATTTCTCTGGATTTCTTCTCCAATTCTTCATTAATTCTTTTCAGTGCTTGCTCTTTCTCCATATACTTGGATCTTAGGTCGTCATCCTCATCGAATAATCCCTCGTCTTTGTCTTTATATGCTGCTAAGTAGGTTTGATAAATATCGTCTGGATTCCCCGAATGACCATGACTGCTTTTAGGAGGAGAGTTAATGCGCCTAGATGAGCTCATCTTTCTCGTGTAGAACAAAACCTCTAAACTGGCTTATGTTATGTTAGATATTTTGATCTGCCACTGATTAATTAAAGTTTTACAATAAAAGTTCTATTGCACACAATTCAGTTTGGGTTACGGAGATTACTCCAAGAAAGTATAAAAAGGAATTGACAGAGAATGACGCATAATATGCATGACGCTTGCTCCAGCAAATTGGGGGGTAGCTGATGCCGGAGCAATTAATCTGTTACACATATAGGTAACCATTGGAGAAAATATCGACAAATCATCATATATGAAGAAAGGGTTGGTTAGTTCAGGGTTTGCATTTGCACGTTGCACTGAATCCTATAAAAACGTTACTTACCTATTATTGTAGAGGAAGGTGAGATATTATGTACGCGAAAGTACTCACTCACTTGTTTGTGTTTGCTGCAAATGAATGAAATGAAAGAAAGTGCCTAATAAAAACAAAAACAATTATCTTTTAATAGCTTCCTGAATTTCTATTATTTCTATATTTGCAATAACATTTAATTTCACGGTTTTAATGCAGTAGACAAATCAAACACAACAGAAGTATGCTTAAGCGTTAGTGTTAAATATAGAAAAATGATTACATTTCTTATTAGTTTGGTTTAATACTTGTTTACTTTCCGAGCAATAAAACTCGCAATAATTGGCAATTTTCGTTATGTGATTTGTAATCTCGTGAACTTTACCTCGTAAGTCTTTGGTTTTAATTCTAATTCCGTTTTCAGTTTAAGCAAAAGGAGCGGTACTTATAAATTTTTACTTTGCCCCACTGACCCCAAATCCAATATTGAAACAAGCATGCATAGTAGCGAAGTGAGGGAATAATGTCAAGCTTAACTGAAACCGAAAATGTTGTTTAAAAAGAAAACGGGAATTTTATTAACAATTCATTTTTATTTATGGATTTTAGTACAGCAGCCAAACAACTGCGTGGTTCTTAAAATAAACAAATTTAATTAGCACCTACTTCACCTTTATTTTCATTCTTTAGCAACGCAATGACTACTAAAATGAAAGGCAATAAAAAATCCGCCTTGACATTTACAAGCCGAAAAGTCACCATCATCATGCGGCGGCTCATTCAACGCTGGTTTTTTGCATAGCGAAAAACTGTAGGTTTGTACTACTACTTTACATGGGCCATCAAAGTCAATATAAAGTTGCTTCTTTACAATTTAACTCTTTATTTTAATTCAAAGCTTCTCTGGGAAGAGAATCCTCTACAGTTACTATCCCGCATTTACTAAAGGGAAGATTTTTAAAATGTTTTGTAACGGTTGAGGGGACTTTACAAATAGAATAATTTTAATTTTATACGTTTCGTTAATTTTCTCTTCTAAATGTAGAAAGTTTTAGAAAATATTTAAGATGGGGTTATTAGTTTTACTGGTATCCGTCGTGGGAACCTTAATTAGCATAAGTTTTAATACGTTCGGTGCAAAACTAGATCCAACAATAGGAAATAATTGGAACATTCCAACAGTTAGTCCAAGTTTAAGCGGAAGTCCAGCCGCAAAAAGGATGGGAGTAGACAATACACACTCCTCAGCAACTTATTACAATTATCTCAATAGTCCTTCGACATCATCATTTGCACCAACTACTGTTCATGGAGCTGGGGCAAATGATCAAGGACCTAATTCAGAAGACCACCAGTTAGTAAATCAACAAACTTTGGGAACCGGGGTGAATGGAAAACAGTTCTATCAGTATTATAATCATCATCCTGATGTCAATTCTTACTCAATTTATCCTGCTGCTGGAGCAGCGGAACAGAGACAAGAATTTCCTGATCCTGGGTTAGGAAATTTGTTGCCATTTGGAGGGCAAGGGCTAGGTGGTGGTGGAGGTTTGGGGGGATTTGGGGGGTCATTGCCAGGACTTGGATTACAAGGTCCTGGAGGTATCGGAGGACTTAGCGGTGGTGGCGGAGGAGGATTTCCCGGGTTAGGATTCGGGGGATCTGATGTGGGGCTTGGTGGGGGTGAATTGTTGGGAGGTGATGCTGGAGGTGGATCATTCTTAAGCAATTTACCAAGTTTAGGGGATATTGGAGGTGGAATTATGGGAATGGCGACAAGTCTCGCCTCTGCGTTTGGTTTGGGTGGTCTTGGGCTCGCAGGTGGATTCATTGTTCTAGCCATTGGAGGACCATTGTTGGCTTTCGCGGTTCTCTTCCCCATCGCGATTTTAATTGTGTCAATCCTCGGATTTCCGGTGCTCCAACTTACACTTCCGCCAAGCGATCCAACGTTAGGGAGAAAATTGAAGCAGAGTGTAATGGAAACTGCTGTGAAAGCAAGAGATGTTTTATCAAGCGAAGAGTGCCTGGAAAGGCTTTCATGCGGGTTGGCGAGAAAATCTAGGAAACTTCCTTATGAAAATTGGATTTTAAAGTAAGTTTAATTAGACTATTTAATGGAGTGGTCTCAACTTTTTATGATGGTTAATTTTATAAAAATTGTTTCTGATTCTTTAATAGCAAAATGGACAATTCAACGGCTGCTGTTTGGACAAATCGAATTTCTAAATCCATAAAGACAGGAAGAGCGGGAGAAGACTGTGGGCAGTACAGGTGTGGACTAGCAACGAAACTGCAAAAAATGTACGATGACTACGTACTACGATGAACATTATGACTTTTGTGACTTGAGTTTGAATCTGACTGAAATCACGGACAACCAAAGACTAGATTTTGCTTGGACTACTGCTGCCTGGCGGAGCCCGAACATACTTAACAATTTAGCAAACTAATTTTGTGACAGACTAATTGACCATGTTCAAAACGAGCTTAAAATGAAGGGCGACAATTAACTCAAGTGACAAGACGATAAGTACTTTTAGATGAGCATTATTGCTGACTCATGACTTGACTGATTGCTGCGCTGCGCTGAGCTGACTGATTTTACTTTTGTGGACTTTCGTGGGAAGATGGGGCAGTGTGAGACTTGACATACCTAACTTACAGTTGTACGGAACACACAACGCATCCCTCTACAAAAATACATTTGGAAAAGACAACACTATGCTTTATATTAAAGTTTATTTCTAACAGGCACACTACAAACAACTCAAACAAATTGAAACAGTGTATTTTATGTACATGACAAACCTATTGAATGAAAACGTAATTAGTTATCCCTAAACATTAAATATTATATTTATTCAAGTTGTTACATTTTTATTCTATTCTTATCGAATCAGTTTTGCTGTATTATGCTTAATTTATTATTTAACATTTACTTAATTTGTTGAAATTGAAATAAAACTTTGATATCGGTAACAGAAAGTCATACGTACGCACAATCTTCTAAATCATAAGCTTATCAAGGACTAAGGAATCAAAATTCGACGCGACCCACTGACACAAACACATTTTAAAAGCCAACCAAAGGAAACGTCGGTTATGCATACGATGAGAAGCCAATTAGCACTTATCATGTTTAAATATTTATCATACCTATATGTCATGATCATTGCATTTCTTAATGTCTAAAAATAATATTGCATTCTGCAACAAACGTACATAACTGTAAAAGCAACGTGCTAATTAATGACTGTTGTGCATTCAAGAAATATGGAACCATTCACGGAATCATCATAATAAAGCAGGTAAACCGTTACATTTCAGTGAATCATACCAAGATTTAAAATCATACTCATTTTCGAACTACGATTGTTCGTCCACAAGTCCTTCTTTTTATTCTCGATGCCAAAATGAAGTGCTACTTTCATAAGTTTAATTTGTTTATAATTATTTTAACTTTTATACATTTTCTGTCTCAAACAACGTACAACGTGGAAGGTAAAAGTGTCCGAGTTCATGCAGGTCATAGAATTTCTGATCTTAATACGAAACCAATACGACTCCAACGGAAAAGACTGAAGTCGGCAAGGCCCACAACAATGTTTCCTCCAGAATCCACCACAGTTAAAAGAATTTTGACCAGCCAAATTAAACGAAATGAAGAAACAAAAGAACCCGCTACTGCTGAGGGTGCAAATAATTCAGAAGCAGAGCAGCAGAATGTGATCGACTCAACTTTTTCTTCCGGTTTCAAAAGACTGTTTCAAACTTTGCAAAGATATTTGTTAACTCCAAACGGGGAAATGATTGGTAAGAAACGAATAATATCGTAAACATTTTCATTTCAAAATTGCTAAAAAACTTTCTTTAATTTATTTTTTTATTTCGAAGAAAATCCGGAAATGACAGAAGTAAAACTACCTGGATTTTTCCCGTCAACATTTTCTCCATTTTTTAAATATGACCTAAACAGCCTCATCAAACTAATAGAGAACAGCGATGATTCGCAAATTGAGCAATTAGCCGAATCTGCTCTCGTGGATACAATTTCCCAACTGGTGGGAATCATCGGTTTAAAAGACCTTCGGGAATGGATGGGCTTGATTCTCATGTACTTTGTATTGGGTCCAATAATGGTTCCATTATTTTGGCTTCCAGTTTCAACTTTTATAATGGTTGGTCTACTCGCTCCACTATTTTACTTTAATCCTCCCTCCAAGCTCAACGATAACTTCATGGGTCACGATCCCATCAAACCGGAAGGAGTCGAGCCAAGAAGTTTTTCAATAAAAGTGGAAGAAACTGAAAATCAACGAAACTTAAATGAAAATCAAAACCAAACTACCAACTCTGCTGCTGAAGATTCCACCTCATCCATTGTTGAAAACTGTATTGAACGTTTCTCCTGTCAAGTCACGAGATTTTATCGGAGCAACCCAATTTCGCAATGGCTCAGCAAGCGTCTCAACACAACGAAAGTAGAATGGGCGAGAAGAATTCTTCATCATTTCACAAGTTTTGAGAGAGAAGATTGCTCCAAGTACAGATGTTTAATTCTGCCATCAACTGCAATGGGAAAATTCTTATCGTTTTGGAATAACTGACTGAAAGTCCACAGCAGTCCACACATGAATCAATTCTTTTTTACTATTATCTTTTATGATTAAGTTTTGGGTTTTTGGGTGGGCCAATAGCAATAAAGAAAGGCAACAAAAGGCGAAACCTCACCTTCACAATTCTATTTTTCTGTCCCAAATGCAGTAAACGGGACAAAAATAGTGGGAAAGAATGAACTATGAATGAATATCCACCCAAAAATGTATTTTTGATTTGATTTGTTATTATATGAAAAATTTTGGCATTTATTTTTTTCTGTAAAAATATTGAAATTGAGTTTGAGCCAGTAAAAGTTACAAAAATAGATTGTGGTTGGATCATTAACGTTATTATTATCAGCAAAGATTCAATTCAATTCAATAAAAATCACTTTGATTTCAGTAATTTCAAAAGCTTTTCTGGCTCCGCCTTGGATGTTGCTAGTAGAGGGAACATTTCTTCGTCCTTTACATTCATTTATGTATGTATGTACATATAATCCTCATGAATAAAAGGCGTGTCTTAATTCCAATCATTATTCCACAACATCAGTTTTTCATTGCCTCATATATTTCATAGATTTTTTTCAGGGGTGGACATCAGAATCACATTAAAAGAAGGACATTGTGAATTTGTGAGACTGATGAGAAAGAAAGGCATTCGCTTTTTCGTAGTATGAAATTCTTTTTTAGGAGAAAAAATTTGTGCACAAATTGTGCAATTATGGGAAAAGTTTCTTGAAAAAAGTGGAAATAAGCTAGTGTGGAGGGCGGACCAAACAATAATTTATTTGGTTTATAAAAACCACGATGAAATCAATGAAGGGACATCAATGTCGTAAAAAACCTAATGGCCCAATTAATAATTGAAATTAAGATACGAATAAGCCGCAATAGCATTTTACTGCGATTATAATACTAATGTATAACAGATGAAATGTTCTGGTTTTGGTGAGATTGTAAGTAGACTATATTAATGAATCAATTAGGTACAAATTGCATTTAAAAGCGATTAGTGATCATCGACATCGTTAATATAAATCAAAACTTTTGATCGATATCAGTTAGTGGTGTCAGAACTGGAGAAGAAGCGGAAGCTCGTTGAAGTTATCGGAGGCTTGGTATTTCGAAACCGTGGTGCATTTCCTGATGCCGTTGTATGGTGTAGAATTGGTAACAACGATGAATCGAAAATTAACTAATGAAACAACCCTTTTTCTCTCAGATCTAGCCGCTGCACACAATGGTCTACGCCTACCAAACTCTTATGCTATCAAATGTGATTCGAAAACCCAATTAAGATCGCCGTTAATTAAATATTATGCAACTTTTAAACACGAGAATATTATTATTTTGGATACGGTATTTATTTGCCTACGACACAGCCGTAGACAGCTATTTTCACTCAATTAAATTATTAATAACAAATAACAAGCTCTACTAATGCTACTACTAATATTTAAAATATTTAAAATAATTAATTAAATATATTTTAATTTAAATTTATTCACTCGAAAATTAATATACGCAAAGCCCTTATTCTCAGCTGCTGCTGTTGGCTGATGCTATTAAGCGAGTAATGGGAATTTCCTTGCATTGCTGCTGCTGCAACAAATCTGTCAAAAGCTCAAACAAAGGGGACAAAGAAACAAGCGAAGCCATTTTAAACACAAT
>JAHZNJ010003206.1:0-15082 GCA_027744475.1 Lepidocyrtus cf. sotoi NNG-2020 | reverse complement strand
CAAGAATGATAATAATAATAAAAATAATATTTTTTCCAATACTTAGAATGCATTTATTTAGCTAAAAACAATCATGCATTATGTATATTATGATTTTTCTGATGTGAGCAAAGTAAAAAAAAGAGAAACTGATCAAGAGGAGTAGTCAGTTATTGCAACTTTTTCCCCAGTTATTCTTTAAATGCTTTGTATCCTGATCGATAGAGAAATGTTCTTTTGTTTCCTTTTCATATATAAAAGTTTGGATGAGAACTCTATCACATACGGACGAACCGGAATAATGCCTGGTTCTTCAGATTCTCCGTCCCCACTACCTCTGCCTTTGCCAGCAGAGAAGGCTAAGCAGGGAGCTAAAGTCTTGAATACATCATCATCAGCAGCAGCGGAAAAAGCAGCGGCAATTGATGCCATTACAGGAACGATCGCTCCCTCGACTACGACAACGAACGTAACTTCATCATCCTCCTCATCTGCTACAAAACTGTTGGCTCCACCAAAGGTTTCCTCGTCTTTTGGGATTATGTCGGGAGAAACTATGAGATCACTGTCTCCAGCGGAGCAGGCATGGATCATGTCATATCTATAGTTTTACACGAGCGCACACAAATATCTCTCTCTATCCATTATATCCACATAAATTTACACAAGCATCACTACATCATACTCACTTATACTTACTACTACTATGTATATCCTACCTACTAACTACTGACGCCAATCAAATTAATTATAGGCATAAACACGCTTTTATGTATTTAAGTTGAACAATTCATTTGATTACTTTGTACATGTGAAATTCATTTGATTTTTTGTTTTTCTTTCTCTCTTCCCGTCTTTGTTTAAAGGTTGCCCATCAACTCCTTAACGGCCGACCAACCACGCGTGGACTTCGTCGACAGTTAAGTTTGGATCATAAAGTGATGCCAGTTGTTTTACGAGCAGCTCACAAAGCTACGGTTCGACGAGCTCCGTCACTGGAGGAAAATTTGGAGAATACAACTTCTCTTAATATCCCATTGGTGACTGGTGGACAGTACAAATATGATGGCTATTCAACTAGAAATAGTATATTGAAACATTCACCTTCCCCTTCCCCTAGAGTTGTAACTTTTGAGGAGAAAAGTTCAGGGTCAGAAAAGAAGCGAGATAAAGTTGTCGGCGGCAATAATGACGTGATAACTGCGAGAGCCAGCAGCAGCAGCACAAGTTCCAGTAACGCTGGTGGTGGTGGTAGCAGCGAAGAAGAAGAGGCTAGAAGGTCAGAGACAGTGTTGAAAGTTGAAGCTATCAATAATAATCTATCCTCATCTATGTCGAAAAAGACGACTGAGCCGATTCCTTCCAGTAGAAAAAGTTTGGTAAGACATGAGATAGTAACTAATGCCTCTGTCACATCTTTTGACCCTTCTTCTTTGGAGAAATTTAATAATAATAGTAGTAGTAGCAGTAGTAGTAATATTATTACAACGCAACAAGGCTTCCTTCCTCCTTTGAGTAATAGTCATCATAATACTACAGAGCCCATTTCTAATAATAGCTGCAGTAGCAAAAGCAGTACAAGTAATAATATTAGTAGCTTTCCACCAACTGGACAGACCACTACCGGGCCAACCTCAGTCTTACCAACTTCATCCAAAGCAAAAATCAATACTAATTTGCCAGGAGTAGTAGTAGCTGCTACAGATCGTCAGCACAGTTCCGTTATTAATGCTGCTGTTACAACAACAATAACGAGTACGACGATGACCAGCAATAGCACGACTTCCAGCACCATTCCTCCAGCTGTTTCCTCTATTCTTCAGAACGATTTAATTGAAAAAAATTGCAGTGGCTCTTCTAACAGCAGTAGCAGCGGTAGTAGTAGCAGCAGTGGTGGAGGTAGCACCATAGTCGCTAATAATATTATTATCACAAGTCCAGACCCAAAAATAAGGATAGGAAAGTTGGCTAAAGTATTGTCTGTGGTGGAAGAGAGTCCTAAAATGGAGAGGAAATATGAAATCTCATCACCTAATCCAGTGTAATCAAGTCGCTTTCCTTTTGTATGGCCAAAGAATACGAACGAGCTTATTCCACCACCCTTCAGCCAAAAAGATATAGATAAGTGAGAGAGACTTGCTTGGTTGGACAAAGCCAAGGGAAGCCAAGCTTAATAATACAGACAGAGATAAAAAGAACTTTCGTTAAAAGAATTAAGTCTTTTCTTTTCCCAGCCATTTTAAGCCACATTTGCCATAATTCACAATAATCTGACAATTTCGATGGGTACCTGGTTGAGATTATGTACATTTTCATATATTATGGACATTATTAATGGACAATGACTCTACTTTGGGCTCTATACCCTCCTTTCAATTTTAACAATGTTTTAAAAATTACACAATGTGCTGCATGCATAATAATACTATGTGTACATACTTATGAGAAAATATTACTTTAGATTATTAATTGTAGCTTTATAAAATACACATAATACCATACTGATGAATTGTTATAATTGTTCTTGAACAATTTAAAGAAAAAATAAAAGATAAAACCGTATTCTTACATTGCCCCATTTATCTGAACCTTATTTTTTAACTTTGCAGTCGACCTTAAAAGTTCATTTGCCGTCCGTAATTGTAAACTAATAAACGAAAAGTTTTTTTTGCATATTCAACGTTGCCTTGAATAATTGCGTAGCTTTAGATGATATAACGACGCAAAATTTCACATTTTTCCGTTGGAATAAAGAAAGAAAAAGAAAGTATAAACAGCCTGTTTTATTTTTGGACATTTATAAGCTAGAAAACCCTTTCTTGTTCCACCTTTCAAGTGCACACGTGGAAATCCTTAGCAGCATTTTAGTACATTTCCGAGTTTTCTCGCGTTCATCAAAGGATTTGTAAATATTTTTCCCAGTTCGTTCAACCGGAGGATGTAAGGTGTTTATATTTTGAAACATTTAATAGGTGTCGATGAAATACCTGCTGCCCTGTTTGGTCTCTTAATTTTTCTAATGCATGTAATCGATCGCTCTTTGTGTTTTTGTTTATAATTGCCTATCTTCGATCGAGCAATTACTAATCGAATATCATTTTGTACTTTCCCCAAATCAAATATTACTTTTTTATAACCTCCAAGCTCATGTGATAATTTATAATTTGCGCAAAGTGGCTCACGCTTTTACTTATTACAATTTTACACTATACCTGCATAATAGGTAGCTACATTTTTCAGCTATGTTTAGCTTTTTTCAAAAAAAAATATTGTAGACTTTTTAGTCTAAACTAGAAACTTGTCTAGTTTAGTTCTCTTTAGAAAGTGAACATCTTAATCAAACATCACATCATTCCATGTATTGATTACGTAAAATACATTCGGTTTCCATTTCATTGTTTTTTCAAACGGTCATAGTCATGATTCATATGCCTACCTACATTGCACAACCAGCACTGAAAATTGGATTCTTGAACTACCTATGCTAATGCTAGAACAATTTTTTAAACCAACAGGAAAAACAAACAGCAGTAAAACCAAGTACTTTTACAATAGAATTATTTCTAAGCTCAAAAAATTAACTTCTAAATATTCCGAATCATACTCTAAACAACGTCTGTTAAGTAAATATATAGGAATCAATAGCGTGATGCTCTATAACAATTCCAGCATGTTCAAAGAGTGGAGCTGTTTTAACATACTCGTTTTTTTCGTAACTCGTAATATCCAATTTTGCATAAATATAGAAAAATAAAAACGAGAATGTATATGATAGCAAATATGAACCATCGTATTATCTATTTAATAAAAACAACCACTGGGCATGCAATGATATCATTTCATCATATCAGATCATGATTGTGAAAGTATCTATTCAAAGGAGGAGGAATAAATTGAAATTGGAAGCAGCTTATAATAGCATTTTGGTGGAACCTTTTCCTGGAGACAAGTAAGGCACTAGTATCGTAACGTAACGTAGTAGTGGCTTGTGGCTTTACTTACAAATTCGATACCTTATTCATCTACAGTAAATAATGCACGAAACAAAAAAGAATGTTTTTCTCTTTTGTTGTCGTAATATAAACCAAGAGCAATCCAAGTAGCTTCCTTATGGTTAATCATTTTTATGTAATATTAGATCTTTAAAATTCATAATAAATTCTTTACCAGATTCTCATTCTCATACGGATCACGGGAAGGGAAATTAATATAAGATTCACCTATTGGGCTTTTAGATGATTTTCATATAATCCTGCAGGTATCTTGACATCTTAATCAGATTGGTTTAGTAAATGCATCACAGACTATATACACAGAGTGTGACTCGCCGTTTTATCTCCGTAAAGATTTTGATTTCGTTTATAATGAAAGCGCAAACCTTGACTTCAAGTAATATATGCACAAGCATTACCGAATTTGATGAAGCTTTGCAGTGGACAATTGGAACAAGAATAAAGTACAACACAAAATGGACTGATGAAGCCACTAATAAAAAAGGTTTACAAAGCAAATGATACGGAATAGATAGTTAGAATAGTAGGTCAGGCGTCAGGCAATGAGGATCACACGTACTTACTAATGAGTTAGGGTTAGTATTACATACGATATTATACTAATCAGTTATGCAACATGCTACGAAATGAGTAAGGAATATGGATACACAAACGCTACTCATATATTGCTTCTTTTAGCTAGGCATTTGTGGTTCTTTTGTGTAATAATGGTTTTACATGGCCTTCATATGCCGAAAAGTGACGAGTTGTCTTTTTGTCAGTGTCATTCATGTTTAGTTTAGAGCTGAAATGAAACCATTTTCATTATCATTTATTACAAAAATAATGAAGCGCTCCCTCTTCCTCCCACAACTACACACATGCACATGTACGCCAAATAACACGCAAAATATTGTTTAGGTTTAGGTTAGAAAAAATACTTTGTTTGTTCTTTATGCCTTATGTTGCGGGTTATTTTCTTGCACGATTGTTCCTAGACGGGAACAATTCGTCGTGTTTACCATCCAGCCATCCATCCCTCCCCCACCAAACCGTCATCACGATCATGATGAAATGATTCAACACTTTATAATCTTCACATAATATTTATTATTCAAACACAGCAAGTAGGAAGAAGGAAGAGTTTAATAAAAACCGAACTTTTACATGCGAACTGCAGTTCCCATTCCAGTTATCATTATCATATCATATCATTCATGTCATTAGTTGAATTTGAATTCACTAGTTACGCGAACAGCCAACAACTAGTACTAGTACACAGCCATCCAGCCAGGGTCTTTAAAATCCAAGTGTTGTGATGTTTTGAAATAGAACAGTTTTCTCAGGATTTATATTTTATATCTGTATATCTAGTAATAAAATACCACTAAATATCTATAAATTGCGAATATCCCAATTTCAAGTCGGTTTTACATTTTTAAACTCTTCAATTGGTCCAATGCCGTTAGCGAAAGCCAAAATATTTTTAAATTGTTTGAAAAATTGAACCTAAAGAATTTTATAGATTTTTAAATGGATCAGAAAGAAGGGAGTTGACTGCTTTCCATGAAAAGTGGCCGTTTCTTTTCTTCAAATTACGTTGTCGAAAGTCGATAGTAACAAAACAAAGCATTTTAAGGACTGGATGAATGTCTACGTTGCGTTATATATAATTTTGTTTGACTTTGACATTTACGTAAAAAAAAGCAGTTACGAAAGTTTTGAAAGGAAATCATCATCCGTTTCTACAACCAAACAACTCTGCATAGCTTATGAATTACCAATAATTTGTTAAATATCACTAATTTAAGTTTATATACAATCCAAATGCATAGTTTCAGTATTATGGTTCCCGAGCAGTGAATTGCTAATATAATGGTAGCCCGAGTTGTCAATGTTGTCATTTGGTTTGCTTCCTTCAATAACTGCGAATGGGCCGGTAACAAAATGACAAAGTGACAGAGCGACGACAGCACTACTGTTTTTGCATACACGAGGGAGAGACGCTATATATACTTAGCAAGCAACCAGCCATTCACACTCAACGAATAACTTTTTTTTAACAAAGTGTGAGCAAGTTGAAGTGCATGTTAGTAAACGTTCTTATGTTGGCAATTCTGTGATGGGGGTTTTTTTGATGCTACTTGTACATGGAATGATGGAATTTAGAAAAAGGAGTACATAACATAACATACTAGATAAAAAGGGTTCAATTCAGCTGTTTTTAAAAGTTTGCTATTTGGTCAGCAGCAGCAGCATTTCTGTCAATTTTATTGCAATCTCATATTTTCATTTCATTCACGTTGGGTTTTGCTGTCCTTAATTGTCTGTCAGTCAGCTGTAAATAAAATTGATAATTTTTTTTGTTGAATTGAAATTTATTGTGTTGTGCTATTTATTTAAAAGCAGTTCAATATTCAATAGTACAAAGTGCATTTAGTTACTTGATGATTTAAATGTTAAACGAAATGTTCTGTTTTTGTTAAATCATTTTTGCTCTTCAGTCACTTCACTCGAATCAAAAAAATACAATGAGATCTCCTCAATCCTCAAGTGGTTGTGCTTATGCACAGTTCATCATCATAGTTTCGTCGTCGACTCCATTTTGATCCTTTTAAATTTTAGAGAAGTCTTTCATCTCAACAACAACACGTTGCTGTTTGCAATGTTTGAGTTTGTACTCTGTTCTGTGATCTACCATGAATGTGCGTTGTTGCACAATTATGAAGTTATGAATATCAGCATAATCGCATATAGCAAAAATGTTGTAGAAGATTAAAGAAAGGAAACGGAGAGAAGACAGGGAGATCAAGGTCGTGTTTTGTTGTTTGTTTGTTGTTGCAATGATATATAAATATGAATGAATAGTGATTACCTATTTGTCTTTTGTTGACATAACATAGTTGCATTATAGTAAATGTTAAAGAAGTGTGTTAGTGTGGCAGTTTTAACATAAAGTATTATAATAATCGCTCGTTAAAAAGCAAAATTACATAATATAGTAATATTATGCAATTCAACTCTTTAAAATTTAATGTTTGTCAATAGTTATCTCCGTCCTTTTCATGACGCGATTAGGCAACTTTTGGTATTGTCTTAATGCATCAGTATTATCGTTCTTCGCAAGACTTAAACCGTTTGGAAGCAAAACAATAATTGATGGTAGTACTGAATGCATGAAAAAGTGCTAAACTGACTCACCAGTTCACCACTGATCATTCATCATTATAATTGTGATTGTACGTTATTTAATCTTTCAGTTTGAGTTTAAGAACAGACTGTAAAATTAAAGCTGATTTTGTGATTTGTAGTTCCCCATCACGTAAATGTATTTGCTTCTCGTAGTAATTCATATTAAAGACTGAATTTTATTGCTTAATTGCTACTATTATGATAATTGTAGGTAAAAGAAGCAATTTAGTCAAATTTTGAATGACTAATCCATTGAATTGTCGGTGATTGAAATAATGATTGTGGTTTGCTCTTTGCTGACTTGTTGAGTTGGCGTAGTGCGTAGTTGAGTTGACAGTTGAAGAAACGAGAGCTTTCAAAAGAAAACAGATTTTTGAGTGAAAGAGACGGGAAGAAAGACGTAAAGAGTGGCGAAAAGGAACAGCTATCTCATCATATTGCAAAAGATACGCGATCACGTACGTATAGAAATTTTCAATCTGAAGCCCGAACAAAGAAAAAGGTGAATCACACGAAAAGGAAAGATGGATCGTCGGGTGAACGGAAACAAGGCGAATGGTAATGGTAAGAAGCAAGAGCTTTCACCTATTGTAAATCTTAAAACGGAAAACCGAGAAGTATTGCGATGTGAAGTTGCTTTACTTTTCTTTAATCTTTTTCAGGGTATAACTCCGATTCGGACAGTGAAATTATTCACCCTCCAAACAATATTTGTGAACATGGCGGCGGTGGTGAAAGCAAAGTTTTAAAAGAAGGATTTTTCATTGTTTATTACCCATCTGGCAACCCAGTACCATGCCAGCTAATTCTCACAGAATCAGAGCTGGTTTTAGAAGAACGTGTAGGAAATGACAGTGAAAGCGAAGTTGAAAATGATATTAGCGAGAGCCAAGAGCGATATTCAGTTAAAGATATTTACGGGTTTCACATAGTTAGAAAGGAAGAAGATGAGCCGTCATCAGCAGCAGTTCATATTTGCATAATTTTATACAGTAGATTGAGTAATGACAAGTCTTGTAGTAGATCCCGTATCGCACGAATATTTGAGTTAAATCTGCCGCTAAATTCCTATGAGCAAAATCTAAAAATAGCGAAAGACTGGTCATTGCAAATTGGGGAACTGCTCAAAGAAAAGTTTCCAAGTTTAAATTCTTACAAGGACAATCAAATTATGAACGGCTCGCACTCCTCGTTAAAGAATGAAATTGAAGCGGTTTTTGCGGAAATTACGAAAAATTCAGATGCGACTACTCCTCCCATTAACGACATAAATGCAAATGACGAAGCAAATATTTACAAAGCAATCGATTTAGAATTCGATGCGGCCATTTTTTTGTTAGTTAAAAGTATTCTTTTCCGTCGCCGTTTTTTGGTTGTGATAAATCCTGTAAGTGGGCAGGGAAAGGGGAACAGTTTATTTAAGGTAAATTATTTTATGTGGTTGGATGAAGAAGGTCGATAAAGTGCACGAATGATAATTCTATATAACTACGGTTCTGATTGTATAGGAATATATCTTGCCGATTTTCGGGGATAGTGGAATAGAAGTAACTTCGTTAACAACGAAACATGCCGGCCACGCTAATTCTTACATCAGCACGTCGGATTTGACAAATATTGATGGTATCGTATCGGTAGGAGGGGATGGATTACTGAATGAAATCGTGAACGGACTCCGCTCTAAAGACCATTCTGGAAAATTCTCGAAAGTAAGTGTTAATCTCTTAAGTCTCTAATAATTTGTATAGGCTATCATATCATGACTGCTCCTACATTGCATTGCTTTTCCGTTCTAGATTCCAATAGGAGTTGTAGCAACAGGTTCAGGAAATGGTTTGGCACGCTCCATGGCTGACTACTCCAGCTCATGGGACGAGTACAAATCTAATCCAACATTGCGCTCTACGTTGTCCGTAGCAAGAGGCTGTGTTGTTCCTGTAAATTTGGTATGTATGAAACTCATTTATGAAAAGTTCTTGCTGTTTTTATATTTTTATTTCGTGGAGGAATGAAATGGAATGGTATAATATCTGATGAGATGAATTTTTCTTTCACAGACAGAAGTTTCTCTGGACAAGAAAGTATTTTACTTTATAAAGCTAGCAAAACTGAGGCGATACAAGGCGCAGCTATCCTTCATTCCTTATGATTCCAGCGGCTCTGTAAACAGTCGCGTGAAAGTTGATGACGAGTTTGTCTGTGTTTATTCCGCGTGTCAATCTTATATCGGTTCTTACATGCTGTTTGCTCCTGATGCCAAACGATGTGACAATACAATTCACCTAGCATATCTACCCAGTAGTACAGGAAGACTTGCTGCTGCAAAATTCCTCGCAAAACTTGATGGAGGTAAATACTTTTGATATTTTGTTTTTTGGATTAGTCATTCAATGCACATGCACATATTGTTCAATAAATATTTGAGTTGACTAGCGTACCAAATACAGACTTTTACTTCTTTCTATTCTAAAGGGCAAGGAAGTCATTTAAACGTTAGCCCGGTGAAATATGTTAAGGTGAAAGAATTTACTTTGCACTGCGAAGGAGGAATTGAAGGATGCTTGACTATGGATGGTGAGCAAGTGCATGCAGAGGAAATCACAGTGAAACTTTGTGATTCCCCTTTAAATGTATTATCAATGGGGTAATGTGATTCTTCTACATTATTACAAAATATATATTTTTGTTGTACCTATTTTGTTTTACATAATGAAGCCATTTATTTAATACATTTCGAGAAAATATAATAAATTTCAAGTAAAGTGTATACTCTATAAATTAAAGCTATAACAATCGTTTCCGGTGCACTTAAAAAACGTTTATGTCAGTTGCGTGCAATGTATGCAATACATATTCATTTGGAGCATTCTGTAAAAGTGTTCTCAGAATCCTAGTTTATGTAGTATCAATTCTTTATCGAGTGAAAAGAAACGGTTTATACAAATGCATTTTCCTTTTATAGTTTTGCTGATACAAAAGTTAAAGCAAAGAAAAAAGTTCCATTGGGAAATCGACTTCCATTCAAATATATTTTAGTCTAACAATTCAAGTGCAGCTAACATGACAAGGAACAAGTTACATTCAATGTTGGAATACTAATGCGCGTCGTCATCCATTTAAAACTTTCTTTTTTGCAAATGTGTACGTACGTACGTGAAACAAAAGTTGTCGTGGTGGTAGGTTGCTGTTTCCCAATCCTAGTCCCAGCTCAAGTCCAATAGTACAGCATATTTAAGCGCCCTGGAGCAAACTCTTGTTGCGTTACTTCCTTTTATGTCTATTGTCGTAACTCGTAATTGGTGTGTGGGAAATGGCATGGGAACTTTCCACTATTCCTTTCGGTGTTGAATACTACGAAAATATTATTTGATAAAACCAGACAGTGCGTTTGCTAGTTTACTGCTACAATACGTTGAATTATAAGTAGGCAAGGCACTCACTCACTCACACTTCACACTACATTCACAAACATGTTTCCATTATAAATCCAATGAAGATAAAATAGCGCTTGGTCTCATCTTCTTCTTCTATCACAATCATGTCCTCCTCCCATAGCCATTCAATTAAGCAACAATTTGAACGTATCCTTAAAGATACCAAAATTTTATGTGAGCTGGAACCCTTCGTAAAAAAATGGTCACTTGAGGAAACCCTTCCCAATCTTACAGACGCCGACGCCACCACCGCTACCACTTCTCTGAGCATCAATGAAGAAGACGCGCAATATAATAAAATCTCATCGATTCTGAAAACCAAACAGGACATTTTATCCAATCGTAATCCAAGTGATAACAATGAGCGAGAAAATATGCTTCGAAAAATAAAAGGTGAAGTGAAAATGCAATAAAATTCAATGTGTTCACAGTACTTTTTGAGAAAATTGAATGTCTCGTTCGTGAAAGAATTACTTCACCTGCTCTGCAAATTTCATTTTATTGATTCAATCTTTCCTTTGCAGAGTCCCTAGAAATTATAACTCCTCCGAAAAGTAATAACGAGGACCATAACAATTCCATTCCGTTCCATCAGTCGCATAACTCTTTACCTTTAGACGACGAGAATATGCTAGGGTCTCATCATCATGACCATGAACTAGAGAAAACTTTCAAGATGTTGGAAGCGATTGAAGAGATGGACGCAGTCTTGCCAATAGACATAGAAGAGTATAACAGAGGACTTGGAGGAAAACCTGATGGCCCTGACTTGCATAAAACTACTATTCGAGAGTGGAAAAGCATATTTATGGAACATTGGCTTTTCCTAAATCAATCGGGGAAATGTCAGAAAAAGGTTTGCCTTCGTTTTCTTTACCACCGTCATACCACCCAAATTGATTTCAGTTCAAATTGCAGCCAATTTGAGTAGTACGCTACGATCTAAATAAGTAAATTCAAGCGCATTCTAAAAAAACTGATCACGATAATATCCAAACTTACTTTTAGATGCTGGGGAAACTCTTTCCAGAAAAGGGCTCAGTTCAACAAGGAATTGGCAAATCAACCGTATACGCAAATCCAATCAGTTTATTAGAAAGAAATGCTGATCTTGACATTAAATCTCCCATGAGAAAAAATTTGGACAGTCATTTTACAACAAGGAAAGGATATAAAAGTATTCCCGATAGGAGCTGCACTGCTCCGGCAACACAACAACAGCCATATTCCACGTACCTCCCAACTCTTCCACAGAAGAAAGAAAGCAAAGTCGACGAAGGGAAAAGAAAAAGCGGGAGCAGCAGCGCTTCTCTGATGCATTTGCAAAATATTGAAAAGGACAAGAAAATAGCAAGCTCAGCTAATAAAGGGGCGAGGATGTCACATGAATATGAAAAAGTTTTGGCAAAAAGCCCCAAGCAAGGTGTCACAAGCCTGAATAACCTCTTACAACGACGACGACGACAACCAAGTCATACGGTAGAAGACCATGTCAACAAAAACAATCAAAATATGATGATGTCGCGTCCCCTTCCTCGTAGTTCAACAGCAGTAAAAACAAATATTGAAATTCAACGTCTCACAGAGAAAGTGCGTCCATCAACGCGTCCTTTCACATCAATTTCGTCGTATCCCATGAAAGCTACTCCACCACCACCTCCTCCTTTATTGCCTAGCGTATCCAAGAAAGTTTCACTTGATACGGGGAAAATGAGATGAAAAGGTTGCCGTTAGTACAAGAAAGCTCTCAATAGTCTATTCAATGGATGATGTATGAATGCTATGAAATATGAAATGAATTTGCATTTTTCCTTTGATCACTGAACTTCAAAGCTTGTACAGTAACAAGTATAGGTGGTTATTATTACAAATCTGTCATTTTGTCTCATGTCATAGTAAAATTCTTTTGAAAATAGCAAAAACGATTAATAAAGATGACTCCTGCGAACTGTTGATCTTCTCAAGCTCGTGGACTTCATTAAAGGAGACATCGGAGTTGTATCTTCTAACACGGGAGATTTCACTCTACTGCTAGCACCGCAGCAAGCATGTCTAAATATTTCTACCCAAAAGTTGTGTAAATTAATGAGTAATAAGTGGAAAGAAGTAATATAAGATTTTCCTTTGTCTTTGTCTACTATTCTCTCCCCAGTCAAAATTCCATTTTAAATTAATTTTGTAGCTGAAGCAAAGTGAATCGTACCTCTTAAAGTTCCGTCACTTCCTGACTTTTTTCTAAAGGCTCTCAGTGTCTTTCGATTAAATACGAACACTAAGAACGCGATTATACCCTGGGCATATCCAAATCCTTCTAGTACGGTCCAGAATGTTTCGGCTGATGCTCCACTTTTATCTTGTTCTTCTTCGTATGAGTAATTCTTCATGAATAAAGGTTTAGCAAACTGGAGAAGTCCTATTATCCAGTAAGTTAATGTGAAGTAGAACATGTTGGAAAGTAGGGAGACCCTGACCGTATTATTACAAAAAAGATTAGAAAATGTCACATAGTTTTACATAACTACTTAATAATACGCTGATCTTCTCTTGTTTACAAAGGTACTCCATATTTGTATAGCAATAATTATTTTACCTTGGAGGATCGTCTACATCTGTTGATGCGCTGAGCCTACTAAAAATCATATTTATGCTCAGCAAGATTAAAAGGAACGTGATACATTCTATTCCATAATTGACGTACTCAGACACAGACCAAAGAGGTGAAAAACATGATTTTTCTCCGTAATTTGGCGTACCAACTTCTTCAAACGCAATTGCTGGGACAGATCTTTGAAATCATTAAAATATTATAAAATTTTACTTGGTAAAGAAATCAATAATTCAACTCTGCATTTTACCACAAGTTCTATAGTGTGTTAGTAATGTATTTCAATACAAAATAGGAAATTGAATTTTGATATTTGAGAAATGACGACCCCATTTTTCCAAAGATCTGTTTACTTACCCATGATTGAGAATAATCCCATACACAGTTACAACGAGTGGTATACTTAGCAAAAGAAAGCAATATATTCCAAGTCGAAGCTTTGATATAGATTCAGTTTCCCCGTATGAGCCAACTTTAACCGACTTTCTGCACATCGCAGCGAGAAAAAAGAGAAAAAAGGTGAAGGTTTTATTATGTAATCTGAATCTTACTCAAGTGACGCAGTAGAATTGCGTTGGAAATTCTTTTAAAATTTAAGCTGCATTCCAGTAAAATTCAGTTCTAAATCTGACCTTAGCATCCAGTGAACGTCGAACGTGATCATGAGGTAACTGGAATAAGTTGCAATTTCGAAGAATTGCAAGGTCACACCTGAGCACATGAAATTAAGTGAATAAAAGGATTATTATCAAATTATTACAAGAAGCATGCAAATTTATTGCGTAATATTTAATCGGTCATTTATCAAAAAGAGGTTTATAAAAAAATTACTTAAGATGTAGCAGAATACTTCAACATCTGACGTAGTAGAAGTGGGCTCGTACAGTATGGCAGGTATTGACAGCGCTGAAAATGTCGCTAAAGTGACGAAATATGCAAATTCCGTCCAACCAGACTCATTCAAGTGCTTACGTAACATGAGGTAGATTATGACGTTTGCCAGCATGAATAGGAATGACACTCCTGCCAAAGCTGCGAACACGCCTTTAATCCATCGTTCGCGTTGATGATGACGGTAACGAGCAGGAGACGTTATCTCAAACACTTGCCTTACACATCCGACTCGATTGTCAAATAAGACAATATCCAGTTCAGTATATTCACCTTTCTCTAAAAGCCTTTTAATAAATCAAAAATGAAATGGGAGAATTATGTTAAGTGACAGCTTGAAATCTTGAATGAAATAATGACTTCCGTCCATATTATTTTAATTTTTTTCAACAAGTCATTGATGGCTCTCTGCTTTACCTATCAAAGCAATATTCAGAAGGATTATAAAGTTTATTCTTATAAGTCAAGGATCCATTTGTGGAAAATTTCGGCGGAGGATTTTCCTGGTTATTATTATAATCGAGCTCAAGTTGTGTGCGATTTCCTCTTAGGGAAGCGGAAGAAGAGTCACTTCTTCCGGCTCCTTGAGAAATATTTTGATGGATTCTGAAAATTCCTTTGCAGGTTTTTGTGGGATTCCTCTTCTCTAGTCTGAAATTTTCATTTTGTTAAGACAATTTTAATTAATTTTATCCATTTACTTGAGAAACCACTTGGTATTCTTCATCTTTGCTCTCCTTACGCCAATTTTACTCCATTTTCATCTTCTTGAAGGGATTTGGGCACTGACCATCGACCGATATGCCATACAAAATCTGTATCAAACTCTGAGGTTGGTTGGATGGATGCGCAGGAGAATTCCTGAAATGTATCTTGTAGATAACAGCAAGTGTAAGCAGTTGAGGTGACTTTCTCTCCTTCAACAAACCGCTCGTTAATTCCAAGGTAGAACAATGATCCCGCGATAAAATAATTGCAAATGAGTAATA
>JAHZNJ010003205.1:0-10691 GCA_027744475.1 Lepidocyrtus cf. sotoi NNG-2020 | reverse complement strand
CTCAAGAGCCACGAGACCAGACGATGCATGACCTTCCTTCCGAAGTGGGAAAGTGGGAGACAGTTAAATTATTATAATCTCTTCTGGAAGGAGCGTGTGTTGAGTGTGGAATGTCGAACGAATGCCAATATGTTAATACTTGATGGCTTTTCTTGTTTGTGGTTGTTCTTTTTAATTTTGCAAGTGACTTTCACAGTGGAAAGAAGTTAGCTTTCGAGAGGAAAACATGAACGATGACTGTCATTATTGTCAACTTTCAAAATACATCTCAGCAGCAGCATTAAAGCAGTCAGCAAAAGTGGAATAAAACTGTTTTTGTCGTGAAAATGTGAAATAAAAAGCAAAATAGAAACAGAATTAAAAAATTTCTTCAAGTGACATCATTTTCGTAGCAAAAAAATCGTCAACAAAAAAGAATTGATTGTTTTCTTTCCAATTTTTTGTTTTTTTATTTTCCAGTCAACCACAAACTAACCGTTGACCGTAACGAAGAAAAATGTTAACGAAGATTAATAGCATTGGTGGAGGAATCAGTTCTATTGGCATTAGCGGTGATGATTCATTTTCCTTGATGGGTGATGGAGGAGGATTTGGAGACGTCTTTGGAGGAGTCCCTTCTACTTCCACAACTGGCGGAAATATTCTATCAAGCAGCAATAGCAAAATTAATAATCATCGAACTGTGTTGGGCTTCTTGGAAATGGACGGACTTCTGCTCCCTGGAACTTCCTCTGCCCCTGTTGCCATTGCTGGAATAGCTGGAGCTGGAAACCCATCTCGTCCTCGTTGTTGTTGGAGCAGCAAGAAGAGCAAGGCCGCCTTCTAACCTTTGCCCCATCCAAAGACAAAGACATCGATCTCCTACGGAGAAGGGCAAGGAACAATTCCATTCTGGCGAAGATCCAGGAACTTGAAGCTAAAGCTAACGCGGGCGTACAAGCGGCAAGTAGTGAACGGCTGAGAATGATGAGGATAAGTAAAATTAAGGCAAAAGCATGAAATAAAGTTACATAAAAATATAAAACTATTTATGAAGAAAAGAAAAAAGCTAAGAAAATGTTAAAGTTAAAGTTAACCATAAAAAAATCGAAATGAATCCTTCTTCTTCTTTTTATATATTTTATGTTATCCTCTAGCCAAAAATCATAAAAAGGAAAGTTTTGTTTTCCAAAAGGAAGTAGGAAAAGTGCTCCAGGCTTCACTTAAGCGTGTAACGGGACAAGAGGAGATAAAAACTCAACTTTTTTAGGAAAGAAAAGAGTCGCTGGCATAGGCATTTTTTAAAGTACGAGTACGAATGAAAATTACTTTCTTTCCCAAACTTCGTCTTCTTCGTCTCTTATATTCTTCTTCTTCTTTAACGCAACTTAATATTTTTTGTATTTTATTGCATAAACGCAATCAATCCTACAACAGCCCAGCAGAATTTTTTGTCGTTTTTTCTACATTCTACCAAAAAAAGCAATATTTTCAATTTTTAATATCATCCTTTTCATCACTGTTTTAATTATATTAAATATAAATATTATTGATTGAAACTTGAAAGAAAGTGAAAGAGTTAAAGTAAATTGAGTATTAAGTAAGAAGAAGAATTCGCAAATTGTATCCATCAGGCTGACGAGCACCATAAATAAATTAAATTTAAGAAGATTGATATTGATGATGGATAATATAATTAGGTTTTCATAGACCCTAAAAAAGTACATTTTAATAGAAATATAATAAGTATAAAACCAACATGAAAATGTTTTGTAAATTTTTTGATCATAGAAAACATTCAAGCAAGTAAACTGCCGTTAGGGTTTTGGAAAGGCTTTCAATAGCGCAGATATAGCAGATAGGTTTCCAAAATACTATTTTAATGATATTTATTAACCGTTGAACCAAGTATTCTAAAAAGTTCTAACACATTATCGAAAAAACAATCAAATTCATCATCAGCATCCGCCTTCTTTTCTGTAGAATTACTCTGCGCATTTCCTTCGCACTTACACTACCACAAATAAAAAAGAAAGACAAGGCAAGACGGAAAAGAAATGCGTTTTTCTTCTCCAGCAGCATTTTGCATTCTCATCATCATCATAGCCATCACTGTCAAGAAAACAAGCAATATTATTCTTTCTGGCAAGCAATAATGCATGGTAATTAATTACGCACGGTGAACTGATCAAATCTATTAATTTTATAACATTGACTTTTTGTCTAGCTCTAGTGACATTGCTCTAGCTTTTCTTAGCACGGCTGTTGGTTTTTATCGTAAAATATTTTCATTTTTATTGTATCAGCCAATTCCCCATCCATTCATTCCCCTCTGCTCCTGTTTTCCTATTTAATTATGCTTACAAGTTTCGCTTTGTAGTAGCATCGTTATTAATGCGGAATAGCTACTTGTTATCTTTATTTTAGGGATTGGGAAAACCAGAACGTTATTATCCAACCTTACTTTTCACTTGCAGCAGCTTAAATTACAAACATCAAATAGGTTAAAAGCAAGTTAATTTTTAATAACTAATTTTATTTATATTGTGTTTACCTCTGAATGAATCGAATCTATGTAATAAAATTGCTTAAAATACAACAAAATTTTTCTTTGGCGTACGTCGTATAATAATAAAACAGCATACAAAAATCCACCTATGATAACATGTTCTCTGAAACGGAAGCATATAAAAATTATTATTCCTTTAATATCAAATCAACAGCAAAAAATCTCGATAATATTTCTTCTACAATTAAAACAATTATGTGCCTTATTAAGGAAATAAAAACCCCTGTCTACACCAAAATAATTGAACTAATTTAAAGTGTAAGCCAAAAAACCGATAAACATAATTAAATCAAGTCTAGTTGACTAGTATTCTAGATTCATTTGTTTTGTGGGAACATTCAGCAGAATATTTGATTTGTATAATATCGTTCTTAATTATTCTACAATACAATTAACTGATCCAAAGCACATTGCAGAAAGACAACGTTTCCAACTCCGATTCATGATCACTATTCAAACGTTTATTAAAATTATTGCGTAGGTATGTATTAAATAGAAAAATAATTCTATTTCTTACTTTTGTAGAAATTCCTGCTGGAAAGATCTTTTTTTTACTTCACTTATATACAAAACGGGGAACGAAAGAATACTTTTCCTTTTGAATTTTTCGGAATGAGAAATGGATACTACCACTGCTGAAAAAAACTTCATTAAAAGTAAAAAGTAGCTGAATGGAAGAATGAAAAATCTGCTGCTGTTTCTTCTTCTGAAGCAAAAATGAGAAGGACTATCAAATGAAAAGAAGATAAATAAATATGGAGCAAGAGCAAGCACGCAAAAATTCAAAAGCCTTTTAAATTATTATATAGGTTACAATTTCTACTTTCTTTGGCTTTCTGTTTGATCCTTTTAAATGATTAAAGTTGAAAGTTCGGAGAAGGAAAGCCTTAAAGAGTTTACGAAATTCATCCGGAGAGGAAAGAACAAAATGAAGCCAAACAAGACTACACAATTAGCAAACCGTTTAAATTTAAATGTCTTTCCTTTCCATACACAGAACAGAATACAAAAACGCTACTAATTACTGTTATAGCATTCTTCTCTGCGGTTTCCATATAGGCACTGCCATTGTTGTCGGTGAAAAGGCTAGTTTAACACCTCAAACATTTTCAATGTAATCCTAATGCCAATTATTATAAAGATCAGTTTTAGGTACATTTTTAATTCGCTTCCACTCTTCCCTCAACAACTTCTTTTCAAACAAAACAATTTTATTCTCGAGTTGAAGCAATGAGCTTACAGTAAAAGACAAGTTTACAATCAAGACAACAATCTTTAACTGAAAACTCAAATAACTTCAAACAATACTTATTTTACCGTTGAACCATTTCCACACAAAAATTATTTTACACATTATCGAAAAAATCATCAAACTCATATCCTAACCTCCTTTTCCATAATTGCCTATACTTCGATTATATAATTTCAAAAGTCATTTACTTAATCAGTCATCAAGTCCCACAGACACAGACACGTTATCAAAATGTGATCTTGTCCTGACTTCTAACTGCTCACATCAATGCTGACCATTTTTAATTGCATTTTTGTTTTTGTTCGTTGCACTACTGCGGTGCATGAATCATTAAAATCTCTACACCAAAATCATAATTATCATCATCGTCACTCGTTTTAGTTGGAATTGGAATCCAAATTTTGTTTTTAGTTGATGTTCTTGAAGCGCCGGTGTCTGTTGCCTGCTTCTGCTTTCCTTTAATCAAAGTCTTGTGTTTTTTCAAAAACAGTAGCATTTACTTCATTTCTCCGTACATGTTCGTCGTTTAAAAAGTTCTAAAGCGTAAACATGTTGACGTTGGTTGCGTCTTTGATGACGATGCGGTGCGATGTTGCTGCGAAGCAATGATGTTGACGGTCTGAACTGAAGGTTTGTTTTAATGGGAAGCTGCCAACTACAAAAAGTTGCTCATGCTGCTGCTGCTGCGAATGTTCGTTCACGATATTTTGCAATTTATTTCCTCACGTATTTTTATCATTAACTTCTTAATGAAGACTCCCACGAAATATGTTTTAAAAAGAATAAATCCACGTTACAATTAGATACATTCAGTGGTTGAGTATGTGCTTCTATCATAAAATGCTGTGTGTAATGTAATAACGAATCTTAAAATAAAAACGATTTAAAAATAATCGATTTCCTCCAATCACCATCAGATCCAAATTTGTCACTGTCATTATTGTTTGTCACCGCTTCTATGCTTCCTCCAGACCAGACCACTACCCCTAAACGTCTTTTCTTCCATTTGCAGGATTTCAGTTCAACCTTTAACAAAAAACTAGTTAAATGCAGGAAGCATCAAATAAATACTTTTATAGATCATCCTTTTTCTAGGTTTCATCTGTGTAAATCATTTATTATTCCCAATCCTCCAACGATGGTAGGGAAGGGGACTGAACTATCATCCGCAACGGGGATATGGAGGAGCCATTGATGATGAATCGGTGGACAAGGCAGTTTTAAAGGAAATTCTGGGAAATATTGTAGATGCTGAACTTAACTGGAGTGCAAAGAACGGAGGGAAGGAAGAGCCAAACAGCATGGTTTACATTTCAAATCAGGAAGAACACGTCAAGACCAACGCAGGCACAAATCATTGCCAAGTCATTTTTATTAATTTCCTTAAAAAAGTTTTATAAAAAACAAAATAAAGTGCAAGAATGAAAGGAAGAAAAAGCGATTGAGGAAAAATATAGAACGAAGAGGACGATAAATTGATTTATCATAATAACTACGATATGACAATTGAGGTGGGAAGTAAAAAAAATTCTGTAATTGCCTCCATTATTGATTCTTTATAATGTAAATCATTAGCAAAATGTAAAGCAAAAACAAGCTTCAGCAGAAAAGACTAAACCGAACACTATATAATGACGACTCCAACAAAATATTTTTAGAGAAAAAGAAATCCTAATTTTATTTAGATTTATCCCAAATTGAAAAGCAAAAATCTGCAGTAACCTGTTATCATCTTGATTGAGATACTACTTGTTTTATTCTAACAATTATTATCTATCCTTACACACACTTCTTAAGGATTAGTTCCACCAACACAGCCGAAGTCGACTTTGACTTTAAGTCACAGTCGTATGCAGCTGACTAGATTTACTTTAGTTTGAATTCATTGAAGGCTCGGGCTCTAGTTTTATTCAAAAGTTAGGAATGAAATGGTTTTGAATGCCAGTTCCAGTTTCTTCCACGAAATCCAGAAAAAGAATCGCACAGACTTGAAAGTTGCGATTTGCGAGCATGGTCGGACCTAGTCGGAATTTTTGTGACACTGTTTGTAGTTGTAGTGAGTGAATTAGCAACGGTCATCATTGTGCACGTTGTTTCGAACTTCGTTGAGGAACTTCTTTTGATATTACATTCTGTCATATATGCGTATTTGTTATGTACGTATCTGTGCAACTATGAAACTAAAAAATACAAAATATATTATCACTGCAAAACGTATATATCAATATTATTATGTAGAAGAAAGAAAGAGATTTATTGCAACACAATGTGCAATGCAACGTAAGAGAACGCAACAGGTATGAACAGGTAGCATGGACGACAAATGAAAATTAAAAACAAAATCAAATTTCAGTTCAGTAAAGATTGCTGTCAATTCGCCGGAACAAATTCGTTTGTTTTTGAAAATTAGCTAAAAAAATTGTACTACATCATAAAAAATACCTTTCACTCTACACTCCTACATTCTCTTAACAGAGAAGGAATGAAAATAAGCAAATAAATGAAAAGCTCGAATAAAATTATTCTCTACAGAATCTATTATAATCAATAGTATTCGTATTTGTTCTGTGATAATAATCTCTCTCTTTAATTATTTTTTTTGTATGAAAAGTGCGTACCTTAAACATTCCCCATAAGATTGGAAAATATTTTATTTGTTGCTGTAGGAAAAACTTTATTATTATAATTATCACCAAGTGTACAGCAACATTAGCAGCAAGAAAAAATGTGGAAGAAATTAAATTAAACTGGAATTGTTATTTCTCATACCCCACTTACTTAATTGTTTGAAATAAAGCAGATAAAGTACAGCAGGACAGCCATGCGTGAAATAATATCTTTTGTAAGTAATAAAACAATTCTATATGGCTAAAATCTAAAATGAATCAACGCATTTCCTCAATCAATCATAATAATACGGAATAAAACTATCCCTTTCTCTACCTTCTCTCTTCCGTTCTCGTTCTTCTCTCCTACTCGTTTGCTTTCCCTTTTCCCCTTTCTAACTTTCTCTTTGCTTCTCTTTGCAACAAAGGACGAAGCAGCAACTTTCACTCTCGGGATCTAAAGTGAAACTAAACTCACGCCGAAGTCGAACACACGATCAAAAATGGAGTTGAAGTGAAACTGCTGATTGTGAGCTGCTGAACTCTCTCACTTTACTGTATAGCGATACGATAGTTGGAGGAGAAAGGCTTTCTCTTCGTGGAGTAGTCTTCGTAGTGTAGAACATGCTTGTATCCTGTCCTGGAAGATGGAATTTGCCAAAACACATAAACGAAAAACAAACAAACACTTGATTACCTTCTTTTTCCTCAAGACAAAAGACATAATAATACTTTTAAGCTACAAACTTCATTGAACATAAACTTTTTGATACAATTACAATATTCTTTTTACTGGAAAGTTTTTTTTTTAAATTATTTATTTATTTACTTATTTAATCATTATGCAATTTTTATGTAAAGTCAGTCAGAAGATAAGATCAGACAATAATAATCCTCCTCCACTCAACTCACTCCACATAAAAAAACTTTTTTCTTTCAACATAAACAGTTTCGTTCTTTGTTAATAATTCATTGCATTTTTTATCCACCTACTATTTTCCACAACTAACTAACCAACCACCAAAACCGCCACGCATTCCACCTCAGCAGCAATTCATTTCATTATCCATAATAAGAAATAAGAAATTGTTGGGAGTTGGGATACTGATTTTAGGATTACGCAATTTTTTATCAAACCTTCAGCAACAAAATAAAAAAGAGCAAAATAAAAACAAAACGAAACTTTCTCCAGCAGCAGCAGCAGTAATAATTCCAAAAGAGAGAGAAACTTTTTTAGCTGAGTGGATCATTTTGATTTTAACGATATTTTCTTTTAGATATCTGATTTGATTGACTTATCACTTTCTTTGCAAAATAATTCGACGTAACTAAACTGAATCAACGCAAAGCATTTCCTCAATCATAATATTATACGGAATAAAACTATCAACAAACAAATATTCTATTGCTAATTTACTAGAAACGCATTAAAATTAAGAATCTAATTTTAAGTAAGTAATAATGACTCATTCATAGTATTCACTTTATAATAAAAAAAGAGATTTCCTTGATTAATTCAAAGCAGCAGCCGAGCCAAAAGCCACTGCTATTAGTACCTCCCCCGCCACTCCACCACACATGACACGTTCCACTCATTAAAATATTGATTATTATTGAAACCATTTAGCTTTTAATTTGACTTTTGCCTTTTGCTAACCATTTAGATCCTTCGTATTTTGCGTTGTTAATGTTTTTAAGCACAATTCAAATCGAAACCTACAATTAACCAAACTACACACTCAATTCATAATTCCTTCACTAACTCTCGCATTTATCAACCAAAATTAGTAATAACTATTTCTATTTCCACACTCATTTAATAAAACTGCCAATTGACAAGCCTTTTGCTAATACGAAATACAAATTGAGCAAACATGAGAGAATTTTTATTGCTTTTTTAGCAATAGAAGCTCACTCGCCTTTTTTCGCCACCACCACCACCGCAGAACAGAGCAGAACACGAGCACATGTACTAACTAAACTAAAGCAACCACTCTCTGACTCTGACTTAAACTGCGAAGTGAAGTGAGGAGAACTAAACTTTACTAATCGTAAACAACCAAAATGTGATCAACAACAACAACAGAGGAGCAGCATGTTGTGGAGCATCAACTTCAGCTGTAATAAACTCTAATATTAATGGGATGTCACTGACAAGTCAATCGAAGCAATAAATAGTTGTGGACCATTTTCTGATCACCAAATGGGTAGCCAACTTTTATCCCAGCTTGGAGGAATTCAATCTGTTTGAGATGGTGGATTGCTGATTGTTATTGGAATTGGAACGTTGCATCCTCTTTGCTATGAATTCCGTGTGGTTTTTGCTTTTCTTGAAGTACACACGGCAATAAATTATTATCATAACTTCAGAAACAGCCTTGGTCATGGCCTTTTCTATTTAAAAAGTAAAGTCTTACACGGAGCCCATGTACTTCCGGCGGCTGAGAATCGTTCCTCCGGGAACAATTTATTTTATAGATTTCATGACTTCGTCTCGGAATAATATGAATCTACGTCTCAGTCCTTTGCTTGAAGAGAAGAATCATTTGACAAAAAAAGTGGATGATGGTAATAATAATGACGAAGATGATGATGATGATAGTTTGAGAGAATGATGTGGATGTAAAATAGTAAAATATGCGATGCGAATCCAATTTTCTTTCTTTCTCTCTTTCTCTCTCTTGCAGAGCATCAATATGCAATATGATCTGATCCTAATCAGATTCTTCTCATTCGCACTCACACACCACACATCACACAACAGGGAAGAAAGAAAGAAAGGATTTTTATTTTTATATGGAGGGATTGCAAGCAAATTAAAAGGATCATAATCGAAATAGATCAACATTTACATGGCTTGGCTTTGGCTTAAAATTATATAATCTGAATTTACCTTACCTTTTTTAATAAACTTTTATAAATTACACTAAATGACATTAATATTTTATAAATTGCTGCTAGCATCACCCTTTCTAAACAGCAATATTACAAAAATAAACTTTCTCGGGAGGAAGAAAAAAAGCTGCAACAAAATATTCTAATTTGCTACAAATGTATATACTAAAGGTTCGTGAGTTTATTTTATAATTGTATTTCATTCATATTAATGTAGATGTGCGGCAAGGACATTTTTCAAAAAGTTCATAAGTTTTCAAAAAGGTTTTTAAAAAGGTAAAACCTTCTAAAAGTAGGAAATGATTTATAAAATAAACCTTTATTTGCATTTTTATTGTTTGTTGAGGTGACATGACGGTTACGGCAATGATGAGTATTCCGTACAGCAATATAAAGCGTTTTAGTAGTCATGTGCAGATTTTTTTAATGAAGGAAAACACAGACAAATTTATTGCTTCTAAAAACAGAAAGGCCATTAGCAATTTAGCATTGTAAGTAAACTTGCGTAAAAAAACTAATGCATAACACAAATGGAATTGCAATTGTTTAAAATTTAAATCCTTCCGTAATATTGTAAAAATATTTCAATTGCAATTAGAAGGACGTTCTTTGACACGAATTGAGCAAAC
Source organism: Lepidocyrtus cf. sotoi NNG-2020 (assembly GCA_027744475.1). Classification (NCBI taxonomy): domain Eukaryota; kingdom Metazoa; phylum Arthropoda; class Collembola; order Entomobryomorpha; family Entomobryidae; genus Lepidocyrtus; species Lepidocyrtus cf. sotoi NNG-2020. Next base: position 761 of record JAHZNJ010003205.1, on the reverse strand, counting down.
ATGAGAAAATTTTTATTGCTTTTCAGCAATAAAAGCTCACTTGGCTGGTTTTGCCAGCATCACCGCAAAACACGCGCAAAAGCACATGTACTAAAAGCAAACACTCTGGCTTTGTTATATTCTGTCGTAAGCAATAAGCCTCACATATAATAGCTCGTACTACAATTAAAGACAAGACAAAATTACCAAAAATATTTATAAAGCAAAAATTGAAAATGAAATTTACTCAGAACGCGCAAGACAAAATCACAGATCCGGACGAATCTTACTACTAACTTACTTATTATGTACATATTTATTAGATTTTTTAGCTTAAAAGTAAGACCAAGTAACAACAACCAGCAGCAACATCCCAGAAAAAATCAACTTTTTTATAAGCAAAACCAAATTTTATTTCACACCAAAAAGAATTAAACTAAATCTAATTCTCTTTTTAATGTTTAAAACCAATTTTTATTTTGTTGATTGTTTGATGAGATATTACTGTAGGTTCCTTATTGAGACTTGCTTCAAGACTGAAAAGTTGCAGGAATCATTTTCGCAATACTTCTGTATTTATTTTGCTTTCTAGAAATTTCTTCATGTTACTTACTGCTATTTATCATAAAAAATAATATGATAATTTCTTACGTTGTTGCAGGTCTGGGTTTACTGGGTTCATGAAGGGAATCTTACAAATATAAGGAAATGGACGGAAGGAAATGAATTTCATGAAGCAAGGACCTTCAACATCATCAACGGAGCTCCAAAGTAGTAAAAAG
>JAHZNJ010003204.1:0-10639 GCA_027744475.1 Lepidocyrtus cf. sotoi NNG-2020 | reverse complement strand
ATTTATTTTTGGTCACAACAGGACATCATTTATTTTTGTCAGCGAAGCAGCGTCAGAGGAAAGGGAGATAAGAAAAAAGTAGAGTGAAGTGAATGAATAAAAAAAACAAGGATCATTCATTCTTTGATTCCTTCATATGCAGTTTTTATAACTGAATGAACAAAGTTATTTCTAAATTCTTAATAGACTTGGACAAAAAAAGTCAAAGAGCCTCCTCCACAGAAAGTTGTGAAGCAAAAAATAAAATAAAGTTGTATAATAATCGAGGCATCATCATAAAAAACATTTGGAAGAAAACGTTTTTTATTGCACAGGACACAACGACAAACTATTTTTAACGAGAGTGACTGATCGTTTGACCGTTTTCTCGAGTTTTTCTTCTTTTTTTTTGTGTGGTTCTTTTTTGTATTTGCATTTTGGTTTAAAAGTGTCAAAAAGTCAGTTTTGGTTTGGTTCTTTTTCTACAAATAGTGCAAGAGCTTTATATATGAAGGGACGTTAAATTACAGGTAAGAAAAGTAGCCAGTGTAATGCCATATTATTTTTACTATTAGCTTAAAGTTAACAAAAAAATTAAAATGTAAAAAAGGTAAAATAATGAATGCAACGTTACTTTATATGATACTTTGTGGATTGGGAACAGGTCCACGTTTTTTGTTTAAAAAATGTCAAAATGAGCCAAAAAGCAACGTAATAATGTGATAGTGTCGTTTTGTTCAAGGATAGAAAGAATTCTCTCTCTCTCTACAATTCTGAATAAATAAAATGTGATTTATTAAATATCTCATGTGTCCTTTTTCATCTCCATCCCTTCATCATCATCATTATTGTTGTTATGTTTTTGAATTAAAAGAAAAGTAATTTCTTTTTAAAATAAAAGTGTTCTTATATTTCATTTTTTGTAAATATGATATGCAGCAGACGGATGTGATGAGAGATGCATTTTTTTACAAAGAGAAATAAGAATAAAAAAAGATTTCTTCCAATTTTGAAAAGTAGTGAGTGGCACACGCCACGAAATGATGATGAATTGACGAATGAGTGAGTGAGTGAGTAGCGTGGGCTTGCTTACATTTGTCAGCGGCTGGCTTAAATTTTTTTTATATTTTTATGCCTTGATGTGATGAGATGAGGTTGAGAGGTCAAACTTGTGGGTGGTTTCGGTTTCGGCTTGTTTTTCTCTTTCTGCATAGGTAATATAGAATGACTTTTTGAAAATTCAAGTTATCTTTTAATAATGATTATTTGACAATTGGACATTTTTTTTTCATTACGAGATAATTTTATGCTGCTGCTGCTGTCGTTATTGTTGAGTTGAGAAAGAGTATGAAGCAAAGGCAGTAAAAAGTACAGATAAAAATATAATAAGCTATTTATAAGTAAATTTGATACGCAGTTTTAAAAAACGATTATGATTTATGCATTTGCATTACAGTTTAGTATTTTGTGTTTAAAATTTTCATGAAATAATATGTGGGGTGGCGGAGCCAATTACGATTACATACAATTAGATTTTAACAGTTTTTAATTTTCCTTCGGTGCTGCTGCTGCTGCTGCCGCAAATTAAATTTTACATGGCAGGGTCTAATCCAGTACAGAAATTGTAAAAAATAGATTAATATGGCACGGTGAAGAGTGAACGGAACGCGATGATGGCACTTCACTCCACTCTACTCCACCACCACCGCAATAAAAAATATTATGTTAATGAGTCCGTTATTCTATTTTTTAGAATGGTAGAAGGCTCATTTTCGTTCTATTTATGTTGATGCTGATTATGATTTTGCCTCAGTAGTAGTAAAATAAAAAACATATTAAATATTTTTATGAATGAAGTTATACCTACTAGAAATAGAAAGACATTTTTGTTGACGATGAATAATAATATTTTATGTCAAGCCAAGCCAATTCGCTTCTCGTACATGATTTTTATGTGAATTGTGAATTCGTCATGTAATTAAGATTCGCCTTTGCTTTTAAGAAGGCGCGCAGGAGTCTTACGAGCTAGGAGTCTTATGTACTTTAACGAACGTGTCTTTAAATAGCTTCTCCACCTTAACAAGAAAGAGAGAAGTTGAGCTTTGTTTCCAACTGTCAAAAACCTCTTTTCAGCTGTGAGCTGATGTGAAAAGAGGGAGGGTGGCGATTGAATAATAATTTGAATATTTGATTACCACCGACGTGGAGATAAATAAAATATATTTAACAGCATTAAAACTCATTTACAACGACTATACTACAAACTACAAATGGGTTGTAAATGAATAGTTGGCAGTTAGCGGCAGTTTGAATTTTCAGGGACCAGCCTCGCCTCGCAAAATAAAATCCTCTGGCTTTACTTTACTACGACTACTTATAACTAGATAAAAAATTAGTGCTTCTTATCCTTGCATTAACTTAACAGCGCCTTTAATGAAATCAATATGCAAATTAACAAATAGGAAAATAATTAAGAAATTTTTAGCAGCAGCAGCAGTCAGTCGTAGTCGTAATAGAAGAATTAGAAAAAAAAGTATCATGACGTGACGTATGTCATGTCATGTCTCCTTGTCATTCAGATTATGCAGCCACAACGCTGCACCTGCACTTCAGCAATTTTTTTCTTCTTCTTCATACAATAAATTTTTTTTTCTACATAAATAAATAAATAAATTCTTGTTCTGTGTATCCATCCGCGTAAAATAATAATAATAAAGCAACAAAAGTTATTGCTGAATTGCTAAAATTGCTGCTATCATAGGTAAGCATTCAAGTACATAGTACTTATTCCATCATGTGACTGTCAAACGACATAAAGTCAACTTTTTTTTGTAACTTGTAACGAAGCCTTCGTTCTTATACATGCCCATTTCATTTTAATTGTTGTAAAAAAATATCATAATATCGTATTGTAATTGTAATTCATAGATAGTCGCAGTAATATGCATGCCTTGAACTCTATCATTAAAAAAATATGTTCTTTTTGACATCCATTTAGTGACCGACATCATCATCATCGACACGACAACCAAAACAACTAGAAAACCACGCCAAATAATATGTATGATGAAGCAAGTGCATTCTCTCTTTCCATCTTCTCCTTTTTGCTTGATCTGATTCTGATTATTATCAACTGTCTATATTCATCATCATCAACAGAAAGAGTATCTTTAACAGAAGATGTGTAATAGTAATATATAATGTAATGGGTTGCTAAAATGAATGTTTTTGCATTTTTTAAACATTTTACTACATTCTGGCTCCGAGCACTTTACCTTTAAAAATGTACTTTGATGATGATGATGATGATAATGATGAACAAAAATATTTTAATGTTCTGCTAATAATAATGTAATGCTGCGCTATGCCATTGTACTGCTCCTCTCCTCCTGCTCTAAATAAATTCAATATCGCGAAGAGGCGGAGGAGGAGAAGGAATGAGGCGTGTGAGATGAGCTATGAGTAGTGAGTCCTCGACAGAATTACAACAACCGTTCAACCGCAACAGCATCAGCAGCAGCAACAACAACAACAACTGAATAAGAATAAATAATAATTTTTAATCAGTTTGTACTTCGTAGTTTAAAAATGCATTTTAAGTGAGCGAAGGTCTTGTATCTCTTCTCTACACCTGAAAGAGACATTAGACTGCATTAGTCGTTGACTGCAAGTTGAAATAGAACAATTCTTCTGTTAAGGCAATTAAAAACTAGGTGAACTATATTATCTCAAGATGAGAAGGAGAAGGATCAGTTAAGTCATTTGATCTTCCCTCACTCAGTCATTCTATTTTGTGGTTCCATTTAGTAAATTGTAATAATCTTTAGAGCGAGAGTTAAAAGTTAATTGAAATATTTTGTTTCAACCTTCTCTTTCATATAAAAAAAGATGAAGAAAAGTGGATGATGATGATGATGAGATGAGGTAATATAATTTTGGAAGAAGGTGATACGATACTGATACGATATTTTTGTCGATGCGTTGATGATCATCATGATCAATGATCAGGATCTACTCTTATCAAATAAAAATAGCTTCATTTCATAGTCAATAGATTATATTTTCTTGACGACAACGACAAAAGTCACTTAAGTTAGATTATTACATTAACCTTCCTTATTTATTATTAATGGTTTCGGTTTGATAAGAGAGCAGTTGTTTTTCCCTTATTAGTCCAGTCCAGCAGCGTGACGTGATGTATGTGATGAAGGGTACTATAAGGTTAAGCCAATAGTTTGGCTGTGCTGGGAAGTAATTTTTACTACAAAACGTCCACATAAAAATATTTTGTTTCTGATCTCACTCTTCGACTCTACTATTCTCGACATTTTGTTACTTGTCTTTTTGATGTTTCTTTTTCATAATATAATGAAATGAATTTATTCATGAAATGGCAATAAAAATGAGAAATTGCATACGACAGAAGAACAGAATAAAATTATTGAGCTATTTTGCATTCCCTTGCTCCCATCACTACATCCCACTGCTAAAATATAAATTTAATGTACTACGCTACACTACACTCATGTCAGATTGAGATTGAAGGGCAAAAGGAAAACGATTATTATTAAGTTTATTTTTTTAAAGGGATGAATTGATGAATTCTAAATGTAATGAAATGGATAACTTGTTGATGTGGATTGTGGATGTTGATGTAAAGAGAAGAACAAAGTGGAAGTGGATAAAATAAAAAGCAAAATGTGCTTAATTGTTGCAAAAAGGGGAGAGCAGCAGCAGCAGCAGCGTCTCATTAGTCAACAAAGATTAACAAAGAAAGAGAGTGACAGACAAAAAAAGTGAGTCTTCTTCTTCTACTACTACGTGCATGCATTCATGTAACATTGTTGTCAGTGTAACAAACAATGCAAAAAATGCACTGTAATAATAATTTCTCATCCATTTCCGTTTTTAATTTTTACGTTAAATTCGATTCTCCCTACTGCTGCTGCTGCTGCTGACATGAGCTATGGTGTAGTCAATGGTAATGGTCTGTAGTAGGTCTACCGTCAATGGTGTAGTATTTATGATGCGATGGTTACGTTTCCTTGTGTGGCAGCGGAAGTGTTTCCTTCAATTTCAATACAATAAAAAATATTTATGCTTGTTTGTATGTATTTTGCATTATTTTATTATGCTTCGCTATTAATTCAATTGAAAAGAAACTGAGAAGAGGAAAAAAGGAGTAATTACGACGGTTAAATGATCCAATGTGAGGTGAAGTGAGTGCAGTGCAGTTTTAGCATTTTGAAGGCTACCATGACAGCGCAATTGTTTTTCTGGCGTTCGTTCGTTTTTTTTTGAATGAAAGAAAAAGCTTCACCCGAGACCCAAGTTAACTATAAACTACGTTCTGTTATTATTACAGAAAATTACAACCTTCTTTAAATGAAGAAAAACTTTCTTTGAAAGTCAAATGATGATACCAATAATAACAAAAAAATAATAAAATAAACTTTCATTCAATCAACTCAATCTTCCCAGGCAGTTGAAAGGGTATTAAAAATAAGAAGACTTTCTGATGAGCATTTTATTTATTTATTTATTTATTTATAGCAATGGATAAATCTCTACCTCTCCCACGTTTACAAAGTTTTTATTGCGGTATCCTGTTTTCATTTGATTTGATTTGATTTGAAGGTTTCATTATTCGTGAATGATTAAAAAAATCAAAATGCACTTGCGGTGTTGGCGGTGGTAATGTGAAGCAATTAAGGGAATTTACTCCAATGAATTAACTGCAGTGCTCTAGGTCACTTTTGATGCCATTGCTCTTATTATTTTTCAGTGATTATGAAAATGCTTTTGTTTTCAAGGAAAATAAACACCCATTTTTTGCTTATTATACATCAGTACATTATTAAATAGCATTGATTGTGTATTGTATAAAATACGCACAGTTTTTTTTTCATTAGAAAATGACATTACACAGGAGTTTAGCCTGAAGCTAAATTACAGATTTACATGAATGCGTATAATAATAATAATGTGCTGCTTTTTCCCTTTTAAATTCGACAGAAAGTGTTTAGAAGGACAATTAAAATATATAGGTAGGTAGTAAGGGAATTAGTGAGCTATAGTGACAGTGAATGACCCTAATCTATAACCATAATCATAGGATTTTCAATTTCCCTCTTCTAATTAAAGAATAGGTAGGTAAAAAAACTAAGCTGTGTGTACCTTTTGGAAACGGCTTAAATGCTAAATGTTAATGAAAAAGAAAAAAAATGGAAGATTGATGAAGCTGAACCTTCACTTCAAAAAAACAAACCATGTTTCAGCATTTGCGCAGGCAGCGCAGTGCAGTGCAGTCGTTTCACGAAGAACGAGTTGGATTAAAGATTTTACCTTGGCTGGGAAATGGATTTTTGCTCTTGTGCTTTTTAGTACGCTTGCCTTAGCGAACCTTCATCCAATGATGATGGTTGTTTGGCTTGAATATAATTGACTTTTTAATGGATTTTTAAAGTGTACCTTGTATTTAGCTTTAGCTTGAGCTTTAAATTTTTGTATATTACAAACAAACTATAGTACAATCATTAACTTAAAAAATTATAAATATTGAAAGGGAAGATTTAAAAAGAAACTTAATCACTATTGAAACATTCTTCTTCTCTCTCTCTCTCCCCCTTTGGTTTCTTCTTAAGCTTAAAACAAATTGAATATTGATGGATGTTTGATGGATGAATGATGGAAAATACTGAAATGAGAAGAAATGATGCTTGCCTTGATCTGTGAGTGAATAAGGTTGAGTTGAACACATGTAAAGAATACCTACGTTTTTGCATTGCGAAGGAGAACTGCAAGTTACAACTCCACTTTACTCCTACAGGCTCCCTTAAATAAAGTAATTATATAGCCAGGGAGAAAAATTATCATAATTGTCATCCCAGCATCAGTTATGAAATCTTTTTCTGCGTTGCGATGCAGTTTAGTTTTGCAGTAATTTAAAAATTTAAAGTGATTCATCCTTTCCCTACCCTTTCATTATACTCGGACATTATACAATACTATTCAATTCGTTTAGTATTTTTTTGTGCAAGAAAATCCCATTTCTTCATTCATGCTTACAAATGTTTTTGATGGTAAACTTTAACATTACCATCGCCCAACCAAGAGCAAACCAAACACTGAAAGATCACTGATTGATTGATTCCTCTTAATGATGAGTTTTTTCTTCTCTTTTTCTTCCTCATTCCTTGCCCCTGGATTTTTTGTGCAAGTCCCGGTATTTTCCACGCTCAAATAGCTCCATTTTAAAATTCCTGTGGTTCCCTTCATCATCTGTACTCACTATTATCATTTATCATTTTTGCTAGAAAAAGAAAGAAAAAGATTTGTTTTTTAAATGTTTTGCATAATATTACAATGTACAATGTACCTAATGTAAGTAGAGTAAGTACAACCTTCTCATTTCTACCGATTTAACAAAAACAGGGATTTATTCCTCGTCTCGTTCTATTTTTGAAAGATTTAAGTTTTAAAAAACGAATTTACTTACAAGCAAAAGCCTTCTACCATCGCATCACCATCAGCAGCAGATCGGATCATTATATAATTTCTTTCAAACGTTTCGCAATAATATGTATGTGAATAGGTACAGATATATCGGCATAATCTAGCCGACTTTAAGCCTTTTTGCTTTGATACTGCTGCTGCGGTAAAAATATTTTGGCTTTCGAAAATATTTTATCGGTGGTGGTGATATGGTACCCCCACCACCAACCATCAAAATTCAACACAACAATCCATTCTGGATCATTATAATCAAAACTTTTTTTATACATAATAAAACAGGTAGTACATATTTCAAAAGTTCTTTCAAGAAGCAACGAAATATGCAACACAGGCAGCAGACATGTCGGCATTTTTTCCTAGAAAAAAAAATAATGTAGTAGTAAATAAATCTAACGTAAGTAATATTATGTTAATGAATAAAATTCCCTTTTCTGTACTGCACAATGCAGTCAGTAGTCAGTCCATCTCTTCTTTCTGCTAGAATTTAGAAATAAGAATTCGTTTTTTCCTCTTCTTCTAAATAACTGTATTTTGTCGCGTTAATGCAATTTTAATGTTTAGAAGCATAACAGCAGCAGCAGCAGCAATGGCTCCTGTCATCATCACATCATTCACTCTCTGTAATAATAAAGCTGCTGCTGCTGCTGCTGCTGTTGCGTTTTGTGAAATATTACACAATTTTTTAAGATCTGTCTGACCAGCAAAACGATGATGAATCTGTTGATAATATAACGATGCGATGGTTATATAAATGAAATATATTATGGCACAAATATTATCTTCATCATTATGACTATTATTATTATCTGATGTTATGAATGATACGCAAACTGCAACAAACAGAAGCAAATCTTTTTTTAAATTCTTCTGTCTTCTGGCTTGTCGTTGAGTTGACTAATGTTTTCTGGGGAAGCAAAAAAAGGGAGGAGGAGGAGGAATAGAAGAAGGTGGTAATGGTGGTCGTAGTAGTTAGGGTTAGGTTAAGGACTACTCCACATCACTTCTTCAATCGTTCCAAAGTGTTAAAGTGATCATGCTTTTTTTAAAAAAAGAAAACATTTCAAAATTCAAAATTTAACAGGTTGCTAATGATCACGTGTCAAAACATCACAAAATATATTTTCTAAGGTAAGGTTAGTATTATGTAACGTTACTGGGGATGCTGCTTAGGTGATAAAAACAAAACCTTCCTAAATAAAACAGTAACCATTTTTTATTCTTTAACGTACGATTATTCTACCAAAGCAACCAATCCATAATTAGGTAATAATGCTTTAAATCTCTGAAATTTCAAAGATTCTTAAAAATTGTCTCTTTCTGTCTCTAAAGACAAATTATGAAATTACGAAATATTTATTGAAATATATAACGTACATTTATTGAAGCTTATTAGTAAGGCACAATCGTATTTTTGCTGCTGGTTTGTGATAATTTAATCTATCTGCGATCTATGTATTTGCTGCTGCTCTTGATTGCATTGTAGTAACAAATTAGGATCTACAGATTTTGTTTTAGAATTTTTGAAGGCAGAAATAAACAAAGGTAAAAAGATAAATATCGTAACGTAACAACAACAGCAGCACAGTCATAAATAATCATAACAAAATAACAAGTAATGCGTAATATGAATGTACTGTTGTTGTACAGTGACTTTGGTGTGGTTTATCGTTCTGAAATCTCTCCTGAAAAATTTTCAAGCTCATTCATAATCAAAGAACTAAAAGAAGAGTAAGAGATTGGATAAGTAAGATTTTGCTGCTGCTGCTGCTGCTATGCCGCAATTTCTGCAATAATAAAACTCGAGCATTACCGTAATCAAGAGCAAACAGAATAAAGCAAATTTTGAGTTGAGTTGAGCTAAGCCCTAATTGAACGGAGACTTTTCGGGTGTGGTGTTATGTTGTGTTGTGCCAGGCACACTATTCCTCACACTCACATTCACAATTTACAAATTTTGACTGCTTTGGTGTGGTGTAGTAGCAGAAATTTTGTTAAATAAAATTAGTCAGAGAAGAGAAGAGTGAGAAAGAAGTGATAGGATCTTTACTTTTTTTTACCTTTTACATATATATATATATATATATATCTCTCTCTCTCTCTTATTTCCCGTCATCATCAACAAACAAAACTCTCAGAGAAGGAGAGAAGTAGAAGACAGACATGATCATTAGTGGCTTGGCTCATGGTTTGTCTTGTTAAAGAAATTATAATATTTAAATCTCAGTAATTTGTTAGCAGCTCATGTCAGTAGTAGTGGCTTATTGGTTGTACTTTATACTTTCATAATAATATCAAACAACAAGAAGAAAAGTTACGTTACTTCATAATAATAATAATAATAATAATAATAAAGCTTCTGTGAGAATAATTTGGTTTGACAGTCATGTCATAATTCACACATTTACAGCTTACTCCATTCCCCTCCAAACAAGATAACTCAGTCATCATAATAATCATAACAGCAATAATAAAATAAAATATAAACATTCTCTGTTTTGTTTTATTTCGTTTTGTTGCTTTTTACACCAAAATTACAAATACTTTCACAAAAATATGAAAAATCAAAATACAAAAATGAAATGAATATGTCGGAAAACAGGAGCAGCAACAAAATCAACAGTAATAATAACAAACATCACGTTTATTATTATTTCATTTCGTTCCTGCCTAACAGAAAGAAAAACAAATAAAAGAAATCGGGATACAGTTTTGTTTTGCAATGCTACAATTACTATCCACTATCTTTTAAATAATTTCAAGGCTTACCGTTGGGTCGCTGTTTGTCAATCATCCCATATTAAATCATAATTTTTTTAAAAATTTATTCTGAAATTTTTAGGTGTCCAATCAAATCACCGACTTTATTGCTGCGTTTGCCATTTTTTTAAGATAACAAATGAAACTGCATTGCATTCATCGTTCCCTCTCTGTTTCTGTTGAATTTCTCGCCATCCCATTTTTCTTTTCTGTTCTGCTCTAGGCTGTTAAAAAAACTTAGCAAGCTGAAGATAAAGACGAAGAGTCTTCAAGTGGAAGTGAAGAAGTAACCTTGACTCTGCCATTTTTTCATGAAGAAAATCTATAAAATAAAATACTTCATTCATTATAAAGACTTCTTCTATCTATCTAACTAAAAATATCTTCT
>JAHZNJ010003203.1:0-28652 GCA_027744475.1 Lepidocyrtus cf. sotoi NNG-2020 | reverse complement strand
ATCAGAAAAGAAGCAATCAAAAATGTCATTCATTCTTTAACAAGGGAAAACTTGACAATTGACTAGCACAGTCAAAGTCAAATGCGTAGAAGCAACAATCACAATATACTTTCAGCTCGTAATAATTGAAATACTAAAGCTAAGCAGAGTTTGCTATCCTAACAACATTGTTGGCCAAATTTTCAATATTATACTGACATAAACCGCTTACACAAATGTTTGATTTGGTACTATTATTATGTTTAAATGTTGATTCTTTATTGTATTATTACTACGACGATGACAAGACAAACTGTCTGCTAAGAATTGGCTGGACATCGGTGCGGCATCAATATCGGAAATAATTCCTTTTAATATTTGCGTTAATGTAATATTAGCTCATTAAACCTTTCTTATGGAAGAAAGGCGATTCATCCATCGCTTCTGTAACAATGATGACCAACGCAACGCTCGCTCAAAGCATAACATTATCACAGTGCAGCAGCAATTAGAAGTTTATTTGGATTTTTGTATTACCATCGGTGTATTTACATCAAACAGTATACACAAAAACACTACATCAACAGCAACTTACTTACAATGACCATTCACCAAGATACGATGACATGCAAATTAAGATTTGCATACATTGGCAATATTGGTTAATTAGAAATCCATGCGCGAATGCACTTTATGTAAATTAACTATGGCAACCATTTAGCACCCTCTTCATGCAGCAAACCTTTTTTAAATTGCGTAGCCTCAGCCAATTTGCATAATACGTATGTGTGCATTCGGGTAATTCGGCATGCAAATTGTCTTCCCTATTAAGAAAGGCTTCCAATGTATGCAAATTATAATTTGCATTTCATCAACCCTTCGTACACTTTCATTGTTATTAGTGCGTGTCAGGCAAGGTACAAGTCAAAATCTATTGCCTGAGAGCAAGAAGTAACTCAAAATCAACCAAAAGCCTCTAGAGTCCACAAAAGTCGTTGACTGAGGTAAGCAATTTCATCGGTTGTACTTTCTACTAATGTTTCAGCGAAGACATATTATGCACTTCATAAGATCGATTGCAATTCACAAGTCTTTTTATTCCCGATATAAAGATAGGCATCAGTAGTGCTAGCACACATAATTGTAATAGTCATAGAAAAGTTATAATGACACCATTAAAGATCCCATTTCTCGTTGCAGCAAAAGTACGTACTTTACGTACGTACGTACGTGGCGGGAAGAAATATAAAAGGAGGATATAAAAAAATGAAAATAATAAATTCTTTTATCTTTTATGCTGCTGTGTTGTAGTTACTTCTCTTCTAGTACAAAACTACGAAGACGGCGGCTTACTACTTAATGCTACTCTTATTTGTTATATAAAGTTCCTCGTCTAAAGGAAAATGAGGCACGACAATGATGATGATGAATTCTTTTCTCTCTTGAATGTCGTCGTCCTCGTCGTCGTCAGTGAGTAGTCATAGTCGAACGAAATGAGAAATTTTCTTCTTAAGATAGAGAGAAACGAAGACAAAAGACATTTCCTTTTTTCCATTTCCCATTCATTCTTCAGTCAGTCTTTAATTAATTTACATATTTTGTGTCTACACATTATTATTACCTTTTGTCATCCTCTGATCATTATATGAGCCATCACTTTCAATTCCTCTAGTTCATTTCAAGGAAAGCGTAGTTTAGTAAAGATATGAGCAAGAAGAAGGACATGAATGAATGAGGAAGTGAAAGGAAACAGGAGAAAATCCTCTTTTCCTTTTCTCTGTTTTTTTTATTTCAGAAAGCATCAGGAGAATGACACTAGTCCTTATTGCATTCCCTTAGCAGCTTCTTTTCATGTTCTGCTTGCTACTGCTGCTGCTACTGCTGTTATTCCTTCAAATCAACATCTCTCCCATTTTTCTTTTTCTGTTGATGATTCCTTTATTCCTGTCTATTATGCTGTCTAAAACGGTGAAGTGAATCGTTTATTAAAATGATAGCGATCACATCACATCACCACCATCATGATCGTCATCGTCATGACGATGATGCTACGGCGGCGATGATAGGCTTTTTGTTGGATAACTTTGACAAGGAAATGAAATGAATGGATGATTTGAAGAAATGAGTTAAATTTCAATTTCTCTTCTTTATTTTCCATACATTATACTTTTTCTTCTTTTTTTCTAGTAGATTGTTTTTATCATCATCATCATCATCATCATCATTCGCATCATCTCCGTCACCGTCATCGTCATCGTCATCATCACCACGATCATGCATCGCATTAGGTTACATGCATTCGATATCCACTTCATCTCACTCACTCAGTCAGCAGCACGTCAATGCATGCAATTTTTCTGCTACTAGGACGTACGTAGTGCAAGCAGTGAGTGAGAGGAAAAGAGAGAGTCTTTCTTGTCTTCATCCTCTTCAACTTTTTTGATGGCCTCTTCTTATTTCCATCAACCCATCCACTTGTTTTCCCCTCTGATGCAATCTAGTAGTACATGCTGCTCCTCCGAGAAATAATATAGTTAGTAAAAAAAGTAGAAGAAGAAGAAGTAAGTAGTTTGTAAGGGAAAAGAAAAAACCAATCCAGATAGAAAGAACATTTTTTCTACTACTACCACTACCATGTATTGATAGCAACTACTCAAGCGAAATATTTTTTAGGCAACGAGCGAAGAAAGAAGAAAAAGAAAGTACTTGTGAGAAGAGTTACTACCACCACCCCACTACTACTACTACCATCACTTATATATTATATTTTTTTTGCCAAAACGTACTTGTCCTGAGACTTAGCAGGAACACGTTTAAACTGGGAAGTGAACCAGAATATCATCAAGAAAAAAAATATGAAAGCGAAAGCGTTTTCTTACTACTTTCTTCGTGTATATGTTGCTTGCTTTCAACTCTTAATACTTTCTCTACTAGCATGATGATGATGATGATACTTATAAAACAGTTTAAGACTTTGAATGACACGACTACACGAGGACAAGGACGACGACGTCTTAAACTTTTTTAAGTTTTTTAATTGTCGAAAAAAATATCTAAACACTTAACATTTATCGTTATACATACCTGCTGACTATGTAGAACTATGAGTGGATTGTGGATTGACACACTTTGGGAAGTTTTCTGCTTACCCACCACTTACAACAGTTTCGTTAAAAAAAATTGGTTGGTTTGTTAAAAATGAAATGAAATAAGAGGACAATTTTCATTTGGTTTTACTTAAGGAAGGAAAACGAACTAAAAAGTAATAGTATGCGATGGTCTATCTATAATAAAGGCAATGAATGAACAGGGCTGCTTAGCATTGAAGAAAATAGGCAAGAGCAACGGCATAGCGGCAGTGACGGAAGTAAGATAAGATATGGGATACACGCTGTAACTGTTACTATATTGAGTTCCTACTATTTTCTTCCAAACTGTAAGTAGCTGTTAGTTCTTCTCTTCTCTACAACACCCTCCTTTATATTCAAACACTCATCTTTGTTTCTTCTGTAGAAAAGCTCCTTGAATGTGTTGCTGCTACGACTACTTCAACATTCAACATTTTGTAGAGAAAAGGGAAAGCGCATCAAGTATTTTCTTTTCCTTTCTTTCCTTCCTCTTTTCTTCTGTTCTCTCTCATTCCCCATACAACATTTCATGAAGAAGGAGAAGAAGAAGAAAAGCTCATGCCTCGGCAAGCTCACTCACATTCACATCAGAAAGAAGAACGTTTTAACTAAGATGGAATCTATAAGGTAAACATAAATTGGAATTTTCTCAGTCCCATATTATCCATCCTTCTTTTTACTTGGTGGTAGTATAGTGGTATGGCTCCAGCGACAGCGAGTAAGTAAAGTACTATGTATAATATAAGGAAAGAAGGAGTAAAGTAAAATGAAACCCGGAGAAAGTCAGACTTTGTTCTTCTTCTTCTTCTTCTTCTTTTCCATCCATTCTATGGAAGTCTACCTCTTCCCCACACGAAGCTTGGGTTTTGTAGTAATGGAGCTATAAATGGATGAATGTGAAAGGAGAACAAATGATGATGATAATGATTATGCTAGATCCCTTCTTCTTTCCTCTTCTCCTCCTTCTTAACTTTCCCGAATAGTGAAAAATATCATCTTTATTGGTATGTGCATGAACAAGAAGAAGAAGGAGAAGAAGAGGAGGAAGAGGAGACGAGTTACAAAAGGAATATTATATGCATCTATAATAAGTTTACTTTCCACATTTCTTTAATAATAATAACCAGCTCTCTGTTCTCTCTCTCTCTCCCTCTCTCTCTATTTTCCTCCAGCTTTATCCTGGAGGCAGTTCACTTTGAAGTGAAGAATGGTGATGATAATGATGATGAGAAAGAAGAAGAAAAAGAGGAAGCAGAAGAAGAAGAAGACGACGAAATCTCCCGCTGCTAATCATACTCTATTCATTCACTGCAATGGTAGTGAAATCATTTTGGACATTTTGTAGGAAAGACAGTTACATGCGTTCTTATTATTATTATCTCCTCTGTTGTGTACCTTTCTTCTCACTCACAGTCACAACAGCTTATCCGTTTTCTTGTTCTTCTTCTCCTCCGTGAGTGACTATTGCATTGGCATTGCATACATATAATTTCCTCTTTACCTTCCGGGACCTTCCTTGTTAAATAAATGGAAGAAGAACTGAAGAAGAGAGACTTTTCTGCCTGCTTGTTTTGAAGTAACAATAACTCATCTCTTTGTATGCTGATGGGGTTCACTAACTCTTTAAGATTCCCCTTTGAAGCTGTTAATTTACGTGACAGATGGTAAATAGGTAGCACACTAAAAAGAAAGCTTTTATATTATTATTATTATTATATTGACTGTCTTCTTACTCACATCAGGCGTTTCACAGTAATAGTTGTAGTAGATGAGGAGGTGTAAAATACTCTCCCAATTATAAAGTTTATCTACGCACGTAATTTATCGCATGGGTTTGTTTGTGGAAGCGGGAGAATTATTTTGAAACGAGGAGAAATGATGATGTTGATGATTATGGTGTTGGTATGGTGGTGAATAGATACGGAATTCGCATTTATTTTGAGAGATAGAAAGACAAAGTGAAATTGTTTTTATACTTACTTCACGACACAGAGCCACGCGGCCGCATACTATGATCCTGGCCAACTTTCGGAATTTGACGTCAGACAAACCATCCCGACCGAATGCAAATGTGCCACGATAGCCTACCGTGATGTAGCCCGACTGGCGGTTTTCTGCTGAAATTAGAAAATGAAATTTATTTGGAATTTTTTAAGTTAATGGAGCATGTAGTGTGTGATTGTGGAAACAGATAAATTTAATCCAAAAAAAAATAAAAACAAAATGTGGGATTTATTTGGAGGGAAGTGACATGACGGGCGGGAGAGGAAAATTTACAACAAAAATAATAATATTTCAAAACAACAACAGCAACCCCGGTAGGTAGGGTAGTAGTACCCCCTTCAGGAATTCTACTTCTCGACATTCATTCCATCATTACAAATTCTTTTGTTGTTGTAAGGCTGGCATTTCCGGTGAAAGCGTAATAAGTAAGTGAAATTAAATAAATGAGATGAGATGAGAAGAACTTTATCATCATCATTATCATCATCAGGATTATATATATTACGTGAATTTGAGAGAATACTCAAGGCTAATGTAAGCAGCAAGCAACAACAACGTCTTTTATATTCTGTTTTACTTTTTACTTTTCACCAAAGTTACTTTTTACCTTTTCACTTCATCAACATAAAGACAAAGATGAAAGACCAGAAAATATATTGTATAACGTTTGTTGTTGTCTCCCGAGTTTTGTTGTTCATCCTCTTTTTCTTTTCTTTCTTTCTTTCCTTCTTTCCTTCTTTCCTTCTTTCGTCCTTTCTTTCATTCTTTCTTTTTTCTTTTTCTATTTCCCATGAAGGCAGTAGACTACATGTGTCCCTATATACTTCGGAAACAGTAAAAAAAAGAAGGAGAAGGAGGAGGAGAAAAGAAAAGAAATTTATAAAGAATAAAAAAGGAATTCCCTTGTCTACAATTTGTATTTTAGCAGTAGCAGAAAGATCTTCTTAAGGCTTATTTTCTGATTAACTTTTTTCTCTCTCAGGTACCGATTTTTACAATCAAAGAGGAGGACACACAAGCTCAAACATTTTATAGAAAAAGGAGAAGAAAAAGAAAAAGATGGGGATACCATCGCATCGTTTCATCACTCTCTTCTCTCCTCTTTATTCCTTCTGATGAACACTATCTTATAAAGTAAAGACTCTTTTCTCAAAAAGCTTAAAAATAGAACTCACTACATACCCACTACTTTCCAACAGAAGAAATGAAAGAGGAACAAGAGCAGCAGCAACAGCAAGACAATTTACAGGGAAAAAAATCCGGGAAAACAAAAAAGAGCTTTCTTTTCAATTCCGCTGTTCTTTTAAAAAAAAACTTTTCCCTTCTCCAAAAAAAATTCGTTCCAGTGAAGTATAGTATAGCGTATAACATAGCAGTAGCTTTATATAGTTTGTACATTTTCTCCATCATTTTTCAGGCAAGAAACAGAGACTCTGCTTAAAACACCAGAAAAAAAAGAGAGAGAAAGAGAAAGAGAATCAAACTGGGAGAAAGAAGCTGGGCTCTAGAGATACCGTACATAACATATAATAATGAGGTAGAAAAAGAACTTGCTAAAATAAACGGATTCGCATTTTTTACATTAGCGGAGTGGAAGCAGAAGAAAAATGCAGGCTTTTAGAGTTATTTCTCATCACAATCACCATCATCATCATCAAGCAAGAGAAGACAAGGAACAAGAGCATTTATGTATTAGTGGATCCCATTTATAATATCAAACCTTTGAAATGGATCATCATCATCAACATCGTCAATAATGTTTCTTCTACCATCAGTTTTTTTAGGTCCTCTTCTTTGAACTTTAATTTTTTTAATGAGTTTCGCAAACTCCTTTTTCCTCTTTCTCTCTCATTCGCATTCTCCTTTACTCTCACTCACCAATCCTTCTCTTCGATATTTACATCCAGCGAGTTTTGATTTCTTTTTCCTTTTCTCATTCCGTTTTTGAATGCTGCTGCTACTGCTGCTGTTGCTGCTGCTTGGTTTTTGCTTAAAACTGAACCTTTCCCTTTCCCATTCCGAGATTGCAAATTTTAAGTGAGAGAGCTTCTTTTCTTCTCGTTACAAAACAGAAAGGGCTGCTAAAAAATTATCCTCCCTTGGATGAAATTAAAAAGAACGTTACGTTATTGCCAAAATGAATGAAACAAGAACAAGACCGCCTCAGTATTTAGTATGTAGATGAATTTATGTATTATCTGATTCTTTCCTTTTTCTTCCTTCTATTCATGTAAGCTGCTTGAGTGAGGACGACGACGACGACGTTGTTTCTAATACCCGCACATGCAGATAAAATGTGATGAGAATGGGAAGAGAGCATAATAATCACAGAACATAACAGAACAGAATCCTTGAGCAAATATTTGCAGCCCTCTACCATCATTCTCATTCCCAATGTATGTATGTAATTGTAACCTTAATTCAAACTTTTCTGGTTTTCAATATCCTTGATTGGGAGTTGAGTTTTTAATCATTTATCAAGCAGAGTAGTGCCGCACAGTGCGGTGCGGTGGGAGAGACAGCCATCAAATTGACAATTACAAATCTATTACTATTCAGTTATTAGTCAGTCAGTATAATAACTAATATTTATCTAAAAATAAGAAAGAGGCGTAGTATTCGAAGCGTGAAAAACCAAAAAAAAAATCTGCTGAAGCAAACGGGGCATTGTGCGACATTAAACTAAAGCCGTAAACTAAATTACATTAAAAATCTTTCTGCCTTCAACGTCTACTCCTTCCTCAAATAATAATTTAGAGAAGAAATTTTGATTATTAAAGACAAACAAAAGGCTACAATTATTTTTGTTTTCATTTCCCTTCCCCCTTCCTTTAATTTACGATCCCAGTAATTTATTCTATAAATGTATAATGAAGGAGAAGCTTTTTTTGTTGGTGGGAGAGAGCAGAGTAAGAACAAGAAAAAACGTTAATTTGCATAGGTATTTTACTAAAAGGGGAAGGCGAATAATTTTCTATAGTAATATATAGGATGGAATGGAATTCTGTCAAACAAAGATGTAAATGTAATTTCGCAAGACATTTGCCTGGATTATGTATAAAAAAAATCTACCACCAGAACGTATAGTAGAATCATACGAGTATCGTATCATATCATCATGCAAAAATTCAGAGCGCCACACACACACACACACACACATGCACACAACCACCGCCATTATACCACCATCCGCTTCTGTTTACTTGGGTAAAAAATATTCTGGAAAATTACGGAATAGCTTTGCTGTCATAGACAGAGGTTTAGTTTGCTGGTTCTTGGTTGGTCGGTGCACATTTTCAAATTATTTAAATGCCTTTCCTTGCACACGGGAAAATACACTTTTATTTATATAAAGCCATTTTACGTATATGGAGAAGGAATAGCATTTTTTGCTCCTACAACAAAGTGTAGTGTAGTACAAAGGAGCCTTTGCATTTTCATCTCAATTTGAAATTCAAAACACCTTTTTCTGATGCTGCAGCTTCTTTGAAACATTGAATCAAGCCCATATTTTAAATTTACAGTGAGAAACTAAAAAAAAAAATAAGAAAAAACCTATTTTTGCTTATTTTTTGTATAATATGATTCTGTACTACGTCATCCATGTACATAAGCTCCGGTATAAGTACAATCCCATCACTTCTATCACAACATTTCCCCGTTTTTTGAAAGAATAATTGATAATCCACAACAGAAAAAGTAAGTACGAGCAAATGCAAACAATTTTTTTAAAAAAGCATTTTTACATTTCTGAAAAACGGAAATAGTAAGTGTGTGTATTGTAAGTACTAAACATAAAAAAACTACTCAAAACTATATTTTTCGTCACTGCTCTGTCTGCTTATGAATAGAAAATTTTGCATTTTTACTAGAGAGAAGTTGACAAGCTTTATCAGAATCGGATTTATGTTATTTTTTTCTGAAAAAAAGAAAAACAGACGACAAGAGATGATGCTTCAGAAGCGGTAAAAGATGAAAAGTACTTTTTTTATATTTTATATTTTATTTTATTTTATTTTATTTTACTTTCCTCTACTTCAAAACCCTTAAAAACTAGTTTCAAGTGTTTTCCTTCTTCCCTTCAACAAAAATACTTCTAACGGTAACGGCAGTGGCAGTGTTACGTTTACGAAGTCACTTATGTCACTCACTCACTCTTTACTTCAGACGAAACACCATGACCAGAGAAGCGGTAAAGCAAAATACTAAGGATGGTGCTTATATATTCCTTCTTTTCGCATTATATAAGAGAAGAAAAAACACGGGTGAACACATTTCTTGACTTTTTATTTGCAAAACAAGCACCATTCAATCCATTTCTTGACATGTTTTAATGGAACTTGCATAATATTTTCTACGCTTGTTGAATTTCTTTTTTTTTCTTCCCCTTCTTTTCCTTTTGTGCTCTCCTCTTTCGTATTTATATTGACATTTTTTTGCAGATCTTCCCAGCAACCCCATCGACCTTACATGCATAATAAATGTGTAATATGATGGGAGGAAGAAGAGAGAAGGACAAGGAAAAGAAAAATCATTTTTGCATTTTCATCTTGGAGCACTCTCTCCTATGCTGCTGCTGCTGCTGTTACTGCTGCCTCACTCTCTTTCACTCTTCTTCTTCTTCTTTTTCCCTGTTCAATAAAATATTTAAGTTAAACAATTGTATTTGCATCCCTAAAGGGGAACTTTTACACATGCTGCGCTGCTCCTTCCTTCTTTTTCTGCCACTTACAAAAGAATACGGTTCAGCAGAGCTTTACGAAAACCAAAGAGAAGAAAAGGAAGAAAGAAAGAAAGAAAGAGTGCGAGAGAGAGAGAAAGAAAAAAAGGATGGAAGAAACAAACATTCATATAAAGGACCACTATAAATAAGTCATATGACATGTTGTGTAATGGATTACAAATGAAAGTTTTCTCAGAGAGACCAGGAAAAAAATATGAGAAGGTATTCTCGCTCTTTTCCCTCTCTCTCTCTCTCTCTCTCTCTCTCTCTCTCTCTCTCTCTCTCTCTTCTCTCTGTTTCGTTTCTCTCTGTCCTTCTTGTCATCGTTGAATCCTTCAGGAGCAGTCGTTTACAAAAGGAGATAAGTGCACAAAGAAGATTTTTTACCCATATTATTCTTATTACTACTCTTCTTCTTTTTCTTCTTCTGCAATATATTTTCTCCGTGCAGGCAGAGTATAAGGGCTATGGCTATATGTACATAATACATAGTAGTAAGTATCATATCATATTATATTATACTATACAGATTGGTTTTTATGTAGTACTATAATATAATATGAGTTTTTTTTTCTCCTCGCGGAGCCGAGGAGTGGAGAATTCTAATAGTCTGTCAGGAAGAGTATGAAATTTTTTTTTCTTGTGAAAAAAAGGAGACATTGCCAGTTGACAAGTGAGAAGAACATTGCCATTTTCCCATCCTATTTACTACCTTTTTTTCTTCTTCTTGCTCTTAACGATTCCACTTGCTGCTGCTGCTGCTGCCGCGCTGCTATTGCTGTTGCAATAGTAGAGTATGAGAGGGGAATAAGTTCATGTCACCAGTCCACAACTACTACAGAAGAGGTTATGTTTTTTGCTACAATATGTATGCATAATGTAGGAAAAACAGTCAAGAAAATGAAGATTGAAGGCAATAACGGGAAATATTTATAAAAATGGAAAATTCATCTTGGCCAGCTCAGCTCACGATCAGCTCAGCTCACTCAGTTCCCTTCGTATTGGAAAAGGGAGGAAGACAGATTTTTCTCGATTGACTCCATTCTCACTCTCACTCTACTATACTATTCTAGAAGTACTTATGCGCAACAATGGGGAAAATTGTGAAGAAAAAAATACGTATATATTGCGAGCGAGCGAGGAACGACGACGAAAAAGAAGCAGTTGCCGTTCTCCTTCTTCTTCTACTTCTTCTTTCCTTTTTTTTAGCTTCCTTCTTCATTTGTTATCGACCTATATATAAGCTATAAGCTAGTTACAGAAAGATGTCGATGTCTTACGCTCAAAGCAATTGGGAACCGTTTCGTTCCTTTTAGTTCGTTCGTTTGCTCGCTCCTATGACTACTACTACAAACAAATAAAAAAATCCTGTACGAAATAGTAAAAGGCGACAACTCGCTGGAAAAATGTAATCTGAACTGAAACAATCCCCGTTTCTGTACTTCCAATCCAACACAACAGCAGCAGCAGCAGCAGCATCCTCAGTAAAAACTGAATTTCCCAATAGTTTAGGTCAAATATAAAACAGATAGATAACAAAATTGACTTAAACTCGATGTACCTCGTATAATATTATATATTATATAATATATTAATGGTAGTAGTATTGTGGAAGGAGGAGGAGGTAATTTTTTTGAACTAAAAAAAAGTTCAATCAGCAGCAGGCTCAAATCCTTGGCTTTCATTTTCATTTCACAAAGTAAAAAAATTGGAGTCGATGAAACATTCTACGAAAAAAAATAATAAAACTTCTTTTACAGAGTATGGTTGCTCTTCTCACTCACTCCACTCCCATTTACTTTATCTTAATATCCCGTCCTATTGATAAAAAAAGTTCCGCATTCCAATTTATCAGAGAGAAGGAAAAAGAAGGAGGAAGAGAAAGCGAAAGAAACGAGATGCTACGAAACGAGTGTGTTGAAATTCATACCACTTCTCATTAGTCTTGATCATTGCCAGCTTTCATTACTTTCCCCTTCCCCTGTTACTGTTGAAATAAAAGTAAGCAAGTTGGAGTTTGTATCTGTCTTCATTTTTAAACGGTTTTTAGTTTTAGCCTATGTTTTAGCTTGGCTTTGGCTTGCTTTTTTGGCTTTATATAACATTCATGATTATCACGATGATGATCATGATGATGATCATGAGAAAGGGAATGCAAACTGCGAATGCATGCCTTTGCCTTTTGTCGTCATCATCTTTCATTTCTCTTCTCGCAGTCACAGTCACAGGCTCACACATCTTTTTTCAGCTCCTCTTCGTGTGTCATGCAATTCTACTCTACACGTTTAACGAAGGAGCTCCCTGAAACTGGTATAGTGGTATAAATTGCTGTAGACAGGAATAATAAAAACGACATCCTACTACATCGTAAGTTCCCTATTTCCAGTAGTAGAAGTAACGAAGGACAAAAGGAAGAAGTTGCATAAAAGAAAGTAAACCGTGGCGGCCATCATCACTCATTACCATTTAACAAAGTATTCTGGAAGTCATTGTTGAAGTCTGTCACAGTATCGTTTCTTCTGTTGCTGTTTTAGCTGCTGTTGTACAACAATAACAGCAGCTCATTTACTAATGCGATTCTTAATGATTCCTGTCAAATTACATTTATCATTGTTGGAGATTAACTACTACGCGTATTTAGTAACAGGGTAAACTCATTTTTTTGACAAATATTTTTTGTTGTTGTTGAAATGAAGTAAAGTTACAAAAAAGGATGAAATAAATAAAATATATAAACAAAGGGAGGTAAGTATACGTACGTATTATTGTCATGAATTAACTGGAATAAAATGAGGAAAGAAAATCAACAGATTTTAAGATTTATAATTTACTTACTTTCCAGGAACCTAAGGAGACCTTCGAGCTGGAAGAATTCAGCTTCCGCTCGAAGTCTAGCCTTCTCGTGAAAGTTTTCCGGTAGGATTACAGTCTGATTTCGTAAGTAGTCCAAAATGTAGCGGAAGAGAATTCCGTCTCTGTCGATGAATATTTTCCCTTTTGAGTCTCGCGGAATTCCATCAGCGCCTGAAACAATTTTAAGTGAATTATTAATAATAATAATAAAAAAAATATAGTAAAGTATGAAATGAGCTTTCCTTTACGTTCGCAAAAATAAAAATTTACATTTCGTTTCAATTTAAAAAAAAAACAATTTTTTTGTCTTATTTTTTTTTAAATTGCATTACCATGTGCGAACATTTCCGCTAGTTTTCCCGGCTCCCGTTTCACCGTCCCTAAAGTGGTTGAGTAGAAAACTCCACCGACGTTAAATTCCACAACGTGATCGTTATCCATCGCTGAAAAATTCAGTTGGCTAGTAGTATTCGTAATAGTACAATAATAATGTTCTCTCTAACAGTGTGCTTTTTTTGTAGAAATCCCTTGTGGAGGACGAATTTCTTCTTTTTTTTAAAAAAAAAATCTTTAAACGTTTCTTCCTAAACCACCCTTCTTCTGTCCCTCCTCGTCTTGTCGTCTTGATTTAACTGTTGCTGTTGCTGCTCATCCACTTTCAAAAGACGGAGCTGCATCACACTCACCCTACTGGATGTCGGGTTTTCTTCCTGCAAAAAAATAAACAACCAAAAATAAGCTTTTGTTAATGAAGCTGAAGCACCATTTAGTTATAATAAGTAATTGTAATTTAGGCTTTATTAAATTTAAACCAAAAACTTAAAACTTTTTTTTCAGTCTATATTCCACACAGCACTCATTAGTATAGTATAATATAATACGTAGGCTTACGTACAACAATGGAAAAGAAAACATTATTTTCATTGTCAGGTACAATGTTTCATTCTTATCCTTATCACGTTGGTATTAAATTAAATGAGACTGAAATGTGAAAGTGAAACCATGAAGTAGTCAAGTTCTGTTCCTCTGGATTTGATAAGGATAACGACGCTACTCCGACCATGACGATTCTTTCTTTGAAATAATGTTTTTCTTTTACTTTTTTCTGTAAGAGGAAACCTAAGCCACACACACACACAAAGAGAGAGAGAGAGAGAGAGACATTTGAAATGGGAAACTTCTTCTTTTACTTTTGCATTGTTCCATTTGTTCATGTTAAGAATAATGAGAAAATGGCGGGCTGTGATTGTGATACAATTTTAAATTGTGTTGGTTGGTTGGTTGGTTGGTAGTGGTACAATTCTTCTTAACATAATAATAACGGTTGGTTGCAGTTATTTGCAGTGCAATTCCACAAAGGCTTACTTACTAGACACAATGTACAAATGTGTCAAGTAATGATAAACTGTTTTAATATACTTTCGACTTCCCACAATGAAACGACTTCTCACTCAGCTTCTGTTGCTGTGTTGTAGCCACCATCACCACCGCCATATTATTGTATAGTTCGTAACAACAAAGTCAAGAAAGATAATTGCTTGGCTGCTGGCTGCTGCTGTTGTTGCTCTTGTTGCTGCTGCTAGTTTAGTGTGAGAATTTACCCCAGTAAACGCGCGTTACGAACAAAAACGAATAGTTTGCATAGAAAAAGAGAAAGAAGGCTGAAAAAGAGTTTGCTGCTGCTGAGAGACTTCCACAACTACTTTTCCTTTGCTTTAGAAGAAATGTAGCGTTCGTTCTTGTAGTAGTAGAAGAGCTTATTTTGCGTAAAAACAGAAATCTTAGCAGAAATTTTAGGGAGCCATATGTTGCCTGAAGAAAATCTTTTGCATGGCATTTAAGTTATTTAACTTTCTTGGTAGTAAAGTTAGTAAGTAGCAGAAAGAAAGTGAAAAGGATTTAAATAGAATGATGGGGTGGAAAATTTACACTGAAGAAGTTAAAAAAATTATAAAACTTTCTCTTTCCCTTCTTCCCCTTCTAAAAATACACAATGACACCCGTTTATTTATGAAATTTAAGCAAACATTAATACTTTGCCTCGATAATTCTATGAAGGTCGATATAGATTGGCTTATTTGAGAATTCAAAATGGCTATTCTTTATTGCGAATTGCGATTGCGACTCCGTGCTTACTATAAAGTCTCTATTTCCTTATGAGGGAAAAGAAGACATCAGTAGAGTATTGCAATATCATCGTTAGTCTTCTTTTTTCGGTGCAAGTTGCAACGCACGTATTAGTATTTTGCCATTAAAGCCCTACTAAAATTGAACATGTGTCCTTAACTTTTACTTTACCCAACTTTTCTTTCTCTTTTGACATCTAATCCAATTCTATAAGTGTCGTGAGGAAGTATCGAGAGTATTTTTGATGTGATGTGATGTGGATTGGATTGGATGTGATGTGACGGTAGCAAAACATTTCAAACAGCCATTTCTTCCATGACGTACGTTCGTCGTTCGTTACGTTACGTACAGAGTTTCCCATAAAATACGGTATCGCCAACGCAGCACCACCGGTGGGAAATAAATTTCCTTTTCTGATGTGAGAAACTAAACATAATAAGTAAAAGTGGAGCAGCTTAAGAAACGAAATAAGAGAGAGAGAGTGGGACATAGAAAAGGAGAGAGAGAGTGAGAGAGTGAGTCAGTGAGAGCAGCTTAAAGAGAAATCGGAAGGAAGCTTCAAGAAAACTAAACATAAAAAGTGTTTACTTTCTGCTGTGACTGTTAATGACAGCTGGATTAACACGGAAACCGCGGGATTCTACCAAAAATCTTTCCTGTACTTAAAAAGAAACAAGGATTTATTTATATAAAGCTTGGATTTGAAACCACTCCGGATTTCACGAACATAAACACTTTTTTTATTATTATCCACAATCCACATCAATACAAGTAATAAAGGAAAGTAGGCAACGAAGAAGATGTAGTAAAAAAAGGAAAAGAAGTGGTCAGTTATTGTTGCATTAAAAACAGAAAAGAAAATGCATTCTCTTCCCATTCAACATCCAACACTCATTGACTCACTCACTGTTTGCATGATTTTTAATCTTAAAACGAATAAAATAAACTTAATAAACGACTAGACTAGACTGGACAAAACACAAGGGTAAAGTAAAGATAAATAAAGAAGAACTAGATTCTTTTTTTTTATTATCTCGCCTCCAACTAAATGGAAGAAATTTTACCGTAAAGTACGAATAGATCCATCTGATTATATAATACTAAAGATTTTTGCTTCCTCTTCTTCTTAACATTTTAAGTGCCACCAACTTTGCATTTTACTTGGAACACGAGGAAAGAGTCAAAGTTAGGGACTGATTCTCATAAAATATGGATCTTTTGCACTCTGGGCAGAAATTTGAAAATTGTAAAACAAGTAGAAGGCCAGTTTTACTTCCTCCCTATAATATTACTACATAATATTACAATTACATACTACTTTTATAAATATATTTTACTTTCCTCCACTACTATCGCACCACCACAACACGCTATATATATTACAGCTTAATCTGTGCTTGCAAAAATTTTTTTGCCGCTTTCTCTATCTATCTCACGCTTTTTGTCTCACTCTCTCTCTCTCTCTTTAACTCATCAAATATTCAGACTAATTCAACATTACACTTGTCCTATAAAAACGGCCCCACATACCAGTAGAAGAAATGTAAATTTTTTTCTTCTAAAGAGCCACACAAAGTTTACTGCTTTTTAAGGTTAGACCGGAAAGACACTTTTCTTTTGACATTTTACATATATTTCCCATTTAAAACTTAGACTAAAAACTGAAACCAAAAATCCCTTATAATAAAAAGAGAAGGGAAGAAGAAGAAGGAGGTGGTGGTGGAGGAGGTGCAGTTTTCAAGATAAGTGTTTTGGTGAGAAACCATCATCTATCCCCATTTATTTGAGTTTCTCTGAAGAAGAAGTAGAAGAAGAACAAGTTTTGTTTTATATTCAACGAACGACGATAATAATATGGAAAAGCAGAAGGGTAGAAAGTAGCAGCCAGCAGCAGCAGCAGTTCTTCTCTGCTCCCAAAAATAAGATTTAACGGAATCAGCAGCGTGGAACGAACGAACGAGCTGGCGGACGGAGAGGAAGGAAAGAAAGCTGAGATTGACACGACATAACATCTTCTCTTCAAAAAATATACAGAGAATGAGAAATTAGCGGCAGCAGCAGCAGCAGAGAACTGCTGTGCTTTGTGCAAATTCAAATTCACCGTCTCATTTATTCCTTTACCTATCCCACCGGTACACTTGTAAAACTACTTACGTACTTTATATGCGATCTGATATATTTTATTTTACGACGACGACGACGAGGAGGAGGTTGAGGTTGAGAGTTTTGGATCAACCCATTTTACCATGTCATGTATCTTCACACGCTCAGCTTTATCCTCTTCTTCTCCGGCTGACTTTGTTGCACTACTGCACACCACACACAATTGTGTTTTATGTTAGGTAATAAAATGGGAGACGGGAGAACAAGAGAGAGAGAGAGAGAGAGAGAGAGAGAGAGAGAGAGCTATCATTCCATTCGGGAGGAAATGTACTTTTTTGTAATTAACTCCGGGTTACGACTACGACTGACGGTGACGACGATCGTGATGCACAATATCGAAATCCCATTAAAAGCATATATGCCTCAGCTTACATCATTCAGCCACAGAAATTTCATTACCTACTTTATTGTCATGCCATTGCATTATTGCTTGTCCCTCTATCCATTTTATTGCCTTTACTACTACAACGAACAAACGAGCTAACCCTTTGTATTCGTGCGAGTGAAAATAATTGTTCTATCTATGGCATTATAGTAAACAAAATGCCCCATATTGTTCATCTCTCTACTTTTACATACCACCTCAACAAAATGATCATTAACTGTGGTAGGATTTATTTGTTCGAAATCTGTTCTTGCTTGGGTAATTTTTCTTCCCGTGAAATATTCAAAGTTTAATCAAACTCGGGCATGATACCTTTAGTAATTCTGCTGAAACCCCCCACAAAAAACTTATTTAAGGTATGTTCACAATTTGATTTAAGTAGAGACACCCTTAATAATAATTTAAAGAAGGCGCGAACATCAGATTCCATTAAATTTGTGTGTAAAAGTGGTGGATTACACTTATGCCTTACGGGGAAATGCGCAACTACTGAAAAATTAGTCTAACGAAGATAAAAAATAACTTTGATGGCATTCTTGTTAGCAACGAAGCATATATATAGGAACATACCTATTTATTCCTGTAATGTAATCAAGCAGGATGAAATGGCATAGCATTAATAAGCTTACTTTAATCTCGTTTAATTTTTAAGGTAAAGGTGCAAACAAACAGAGTGAGGAGGATAGAAGGGGTCCTAAATAAACAGGTGCGATAAACGGGTTAGCTCCTGTGTAGTGAGTAAAAATTATTACTAAAAGTTACTAAAATCTAAAAAAAAACTAGGAATTTATTATTAAAGGAAGAGATTTGCTGTTTCCCTCTCTCTCTCTCTCATGCCATATTATTATTACTGCTGCTGCAGGCTGCAGCTACTAACAGCTACACGATTTAGTAAAAGTTCGAAACCCCGTCGGGTTTGGATTTGCTTGGTTGGAGAATGTTGTTGTTGTTGCTCCCCAGCTACAAAACTGTTTCCCAGTACCCCCACAAATCAAATTTTATCAGGTTGTATAGTTTGTACGTACCCATGTATGTAGTATTCTTTTTTTGCAATTGAGTTTCCTTGCATGTCTCTAGAATTACTGTTTTAGTTCCAATTCGCTGCAAACAACTCTTTTCGAAGTGTGTCCGCGTCCGCACCAAAGAGAATAAAAAACTTGGTAGTAGTAGTAGTAGTACTATGTAGTAGTAAGAATGGTAGTAGTGGTAAACAAGAAAAACAGTAAAAAAAATTCCGAGCCGACGACTGACTACTTTACTGTTTCCTTCTTGTTCTACTACTACTGCTACTACTGCTATTTGGAGAATTATCCGATAGAAATCATTGTGTGCAGAAAGATATTACGACAGCAGAGCAGGGATAAGCCTAAGCTGATTGTGAGAGATATAAACAAACAAAAGTACAAACAAAAAATATATATTTAAACCTTGTTCTAGTTGTGCTTCTTCTTTTTCTCCTCCTCCTCCTTCTTCTCAAGCAGAGCCTCAGATTTTTTATTGTATTCATAAAATAAA
The DNA here is from genome assembly GCA_027744475.1 of Lepidocyrtus cf. sotoi NNG-2020. Lineage (NCBI taxonomy): Eukaryota > Metazoa > Arthropoda > Collembola > Entomobryomorpha > Entomobryidae > Lepidocyrtus > Lepidocyrtus cf. sotoi NNG-2020. Next base: position 9,775 of record JAHZNJ010003203.1, on the reverse strand, counting down.
CATCATGCATAGAATGATTCTGCAGCTTAAAAAACCTCACATCAGCTCTCAGCTTTTACTCTTAAGTATGAAAAACAGCAGCAGCGGCAACAATAATATAATATGGAATGGTTTTTGGATATTATGCAACGATTGCAAAAGTGACATGAGGAGGATGGTGGTGGTGGTGGTTGTGGAGGGTCCAACAGTTCCAAGAAGTCAGAAATACTACGAGTACAACATTTTATCGCATAATTTCCATAAAGCCAAAATCGGAAACACTTGTGGTCCAGAGAGTTGAATCGATCAATGAATTTTCTATATACAAATCGCATCACTACTGCATTACTATTACCAAAAAACCTTAAAATCTTAAACTTTTCTCTGATATAACCTTACCAACTACTAAAATCGTTCGACTTCTGTTGTGAAAATTTTCTGTTAGGTTTTGGGTTTTTAAGGAAATCTACATGCAACTCACGTCATGTCAACTCAGCTAAAATTCTAATGTAAAAGAAGAAGAAGAAGAAGAAGAAGCAAAAGCAGCGAAGACGAGGAGTGACTTTTTAAAAACATTTTGTTGAGTTATAATCTTTCTTATAATGGCTACTGACATGCGTTTGAGGTTTTGCTGATGTCGCATTTAGTATGCGATGCGGGTGGATTACCAAACTGAAGTTTTAAGGCAAGAAGAAGAAGAATAAAAGGAGCAACAACGCATTATAATGCATACCTCTACCTATAAATTTCATCATCATCATCATCGTCATCAGCATCATAATATCATCATTATTCCAGAAATGAAATGATATTATTGTCCTTTGGGATAACATAAAGTTTAGCGTAGCAGCAGCAGCAGCAGCAGCGCAGCAGCATACGGTAAACTCTTAACAAAAGAGTTTTAATGCTGTTTTATTATGCTTTATAGTAAAAGTAAAACGTTGATAATTTATAGCTAATTTATTTTGAAAAACATTTAAATTAATTTCCCTCTTAAAACTTTTTTTCGAAGAAAACTTATAAATACGTAAAGAAGAAAGGGGAATGGGTAAATTAATTAATCAGATTAATCAGAAAAGGCTTCGATAAAAACGTTAGTTTAGAACTTCTGCTTTTGCTGCTGCTGCTGAAGTTACTTTTACTTCGTTAATGCATACAGCTCGTACATAAATACGTAAACTAATTGTAAGTTTAGTTTAGTTCGAAGAATTTTGATACTCGACGAAAATAATCTCAAAGTATGCTGATGAGTTTTTGGCTGAACTACTAATTTTCCATTTTGTATAGAGCTAATTGCAAAGACTGAGTCTTGTCCCTTTCCTTTTCAAAGACTTTGTTTTTAACAGTAAAAGCAGACTGGGGGTTGTAGCAGCAGCAACAGCAACAGCTAAAGAGACGGGAATAACTAAAAAAAACAGCCATCACGTTTTAATAATAAATTACCCGCAGCAATTAGTAAAATACCAAAATGGAGCTCCTCGGTCGTCGGTATCTTCTAGTTTTAAATATTCCCACTTTACCTTCAACTTTACTTGAAACGGCGTTGTTGCTGTGCTGTCGTCCTTAAACAAGCAAAAGTGTTACCAATGCCATTCACCATTTTACGTGCTGTGATGATGGTGAAACAAGTGTGATACCTTCTTCGTAAGTAAACTATTATTATAGCTGCAATGATAGTAATAATGGGAAAACCTGTGGAAACCCCGAGAATTCATAAATATCTTATCGAAATCTAGCCAATATCTAATATCCAAACCCTCAGAAATTCCTTTTATAGTAATACATAGTACATACATACTTTCTCTTTTACCTTATCTTATCTCATATCCTTCATCTTCAGTCTTCATCTCAAAAAAATCTCTGTGAAGTTCGGGTTTTTGAAGCTAGCCATTGATGATAAAAGCAATAACGAGGCTGATGCTGATGCGTATTATTATTGATATCCCTTTTATATGTGTGTGGGTCTAAGAATGCGTACCTCCAACCGTTAAAGGAGGGAGGGAGGAAAAAGAGGAGAAATTCCTGTCTGAAGTTTGGAAAAGGTTTTACTTCAAACTTTTTTTATTTTCTGCTCTTTCATGTGTCGGCGATGATGATGATGATAAGGATGGTGGTGGTGGTGGTGATATACGTAGGTACATTCATGATGCAAGCAAGCAACCCCACACACAACAGTTGTGTAGTTATTGCACTGATTTCATCAACTTGAAAAATTCTTAGATCTCTCTTTACTCTCTCTCTCTCTCTCTCTTTCTACTGACTTGAGCTGTATTACGGGGAAAACAGGAATGACTTTCATCAAATCCAATTTTAAAGGCTATAAAAATACAGCTTCTAAAGCTGAAGTAAGTACATGTAGAAAAAAACAAGTCTGAAAAAAAAATACTTTTGAATTTCTCTGTAATTTGTCCGGTTGAGTTTAGCTAGCATAAAGTACTTTCATAGTAAATACATTCCCAATTCACATTCCACTACATCTTTCCCTCTTGACGTGACTGTGACGTGTTGTTGTATCTTTCACAGAGTGCTGGTGAAATTCAAAAGGTATGAACGAACGAACACACACATAAATGGAGGAGGAAAATACACATTGAACCTTACAACAGCAAAAAAAACCTCATCATCATATCCTTCCGTTGAAGAATAATTCAAGCGTGTGTTGAGGGGAGTTGAGTTTGAATTTGAATGTACAAAATTTATTTTTTTTACATGTGAATGTGTTTATTGCTTTCCTTGCAAATATCCTTCATGGAGACTAGAACACGTGCTGCTGCTGCTGTTGCTATTGATGGTACATAACACAACACAAAGCAAAAAAGATGAAATGGAAGCCATCATATCACATTCACGCGCAGATTCAGCTAAATCTCTTTCAAAGGTATTATTTCATGAGTGAGTATGTATGACTTTTTCTAGCTAAACATGAATTTAAAGGGAAACTTAACAAACTTGCAACAACAACAACAACAACAACAAGTAAGCTAATTATTGAATGGAATGAATTTGAAACATCAGCTCAGTGCTTTTACTGAAAGGAAATAGAGTAGGCGTAGATAGACATAGATGAATAATAAGTGAAATGTTAGGAAATTATGAAATGTTTTTATATAATTGGATTTTATACTGTTTCACTGCTTACAAACAAATACAAAAGATGATGAAAAAATTACCCCACTTTAGTTACTAGTTAGTATAATACTTCCTCTAGAATAGGTTTAGTAGTGCATTGCAGTATACTTCAAATTCAGCAGTGCTCTGTGAATATTTTTACTGAATGCAAAAATACATTATTACATGAATAGGTACTTTAAATAATTTCGTAATTTTCAGCAACGGAACCGGAAAGTTAGATTAAAAGGTTAAGTAAAGAGTGAGTATAAAAAAAGCTGTAAAATAAAATAAAAATGTTTGTTACTAGTTAAGAAGCTTACTTCTAATTTTACTTCTTTCTCCACGACTAAAAATTTTTAATATGCTTTGGGTGACCGATAATGTGAAAAGTTTTTTTTACTTAATGTAAAAGCGACGACGCCTTTCCAATCGCTTCTACTTATCATTAACTTGCACAATCGTAAAGGAAAGTGTATTCGAAAAGGCGAGAAAGCTAACTAAGCCGTAAGTAAATAGCAGATTTATCTTAAAAACAAGAAGAAATCCAACGACGTATTAGTTTTGAAAGTAAAGCGATAAATTATTTTTTGCCGAAGATTAGGATTTCCTGATTTCTCCGAGTACGTACGTTAGTAGTATTATGCTGCTTACTGTTAGTAAGTTTATATTCTTTCCATTTTGCAAAAGTTAATAAAAGTCCTATTCAAAGGGAATCTTTGAGCATGGGGCATCGTACCGTACCGTTGCGTCGTGATCGTTGTCACTTGCTTTAACAACTAATGCATGTGTGCCTATCTTCATTATTTTATTATTATATACCCTTCCAAAAATCCTCATCATTATCACCATCATCCCTCGATCCGCTTATACTAACTACAAATGAAAAAAAATGGTCATTAATTAATCCGTTCCTTTCATTTTTAGCTCCCACCGGAACCGAAACCCTATAGCCACCACACACACACACACACAACTCAATAAACTTTTGGAGATGGAGATAAAAAAAGGGAGTGCAATTTTTTAGTTAATCACTTCTACTTTCACTTCTCTTTTTTGGCAGTAGTAGTTCCGTCCTTCTCCATTCCAACTTTTTTTTACCTTTCTTACTACTACAATATTGGACGGGCTGAGCACGTGTTACGGGAAATAATGAGGAAAGCAGCAGCAGCAGCAGCGGAATAGGGAATAATAACAAAAACCATTGTTGTTAATCATCATCTATCATCATCAAATATTATTCAGCTTAATACCTACTACATTCGTACTACTACGTATACATAAGTACGTATCCAACATTATTACCACTCTAAAGGTTTATTCTATTCAATCAATTTTTTTTTCATGAGTTATTATGGGGTGAAATGGGAAACCAGACGCCATTAAGTACGTCACAACAACACTACGTTTTTTGGCCGCCCGTAAAGCTTCCTTGGGGAAAATTGAAAAGAAAGCTAAGAGACGAAAAAAACTAATGTAAGGCATTTTATTAATGGTGAAGAAATTATATTGTTCTTGTGTGGTGGTGGTGGTAGTGAAACCAAAGAAGAGTTCCACTCTGCCATTAAATTATCTTCAAACAAAATGTAGTAATGGTTCTGCTGGTTCTAGTAATTCTAGTAGATATAATTCTGTTCTGTTCCAGAAACATCTTCATAATATTAGAAACCTCCTTGAAATTACCATTATCTTCATTCATTCACCAACATCCTGCTTCCCACACATTCATATTTTGATTTGTCAAGTTAAATGAGGCAGCTGACAAAGTACAGGAAAGTAGATACAAGCCTGCACCACTACCACCACCACCGCCAACACGCCACGATACCATGTACGATACGATTATGATGATGTGTGTCTACATTAGAAAGAGAAGGAGCAGACCATCAAAATAAAAGCAGGATGAAGTGAGTTAAATATAAATATTATTATTATCATCATTATCATTATTGTTGCTTCAGACCTTCGAATCTAATCTCTTTTGTCATTCCCAACTTATATTTTTCAACGTATCTTTATAACTTCCACAAACTACCACACTACTGCCTGCCTGCCATTATTTCCTTTTCTAGAGAAAAAGATACTGAAGTGAAGCAGCAGCAGTAGCAGCAGCAGTATACTAAGCAAACTAAAGAGTCTTCACTGGAAATCCGGTTTTCTTTTCTAGTTCTCATCTAACTCACTACTTTCTCCTCCTTTTTAGTAGTGGTGTAGCAATAATGCAATGAGAGCAAGCAAGAGAGAGAAAGATGAAATTCCAACAGGATAAATGAGCAATGATGATAACGAGATCATGATAACGTAATATTTTCCCTTCCCATTCATTCCTCCATTTCATTTCCTTTTCATTTTCTCACTGATTATTATTGTGAGTGAGTGTCATTTTCTCCCCGCTTTGCTTTCCTGCCATTGCTGCTGCTGCTGCTGTTGATGTTGATGTTGTTGAGAAAAACAATCACTTTTTACATTCATTCATTCCCCCATTGTGAAGGGGATGGACGCAAATGGATCATCAAATCTGATGAGAGGAGAAAGATGAATGTAATGAGTCTGATAAAAGCAGAAAAGCAGCAGCAGCAAAAAAGTTTTTTTTCTTGCTCGGCGGAAGCGTTGCGTTGTTGGCAATATGGCGTGGTAATACGTACGACTACGACGACTAAAAGTATGGAAGAAAAACGGAAGTTTAGCCTTATGTTTGTTGACAAGGGTGAACAATTCTCATTTCGAGACGAGCGAGCATTTCAGTTCAAGTGTAGACTTGCGGAGGATTGAGTTGAGTGGTTTATTTGAATTTGACTTTATACAACAACAGCAGCATTTCATTTTTTTGTTGCTTCATTACGAAAACCATTCTTGTTTCCCATTGTGTAATGTACCCACCTATTTCCCTTATGAATTTGTTTAGTATTATCATTTATCATTCTTTTTCATGTTACTACCATCCATTATATCTCCTCCCATCATTATCATCATTATCATCATCATATCAAAGCATATTGAGTCTCCATGACATAGTAGAATATTGTAATATTTCATGTCTCCAAACACACACACACATGTCTACAACTTGTCCTTTTTTCCATACACTGGGACATTTCGCAATGAAATTCTTCTTAGCTTTTTTTAATTGTAGCGACGATATTTAAAAACATTTCCCCTTCCACAACAACAACAACCACAGCAACACTATTCCTTCGTGTTAATCTTTTCCCGTAAAGTAATTTTAGTAATGGCAAAATACTTTTTTGTTGTTTTTGCAAAAGAAATACAAAAAAATATGCAACGAAAAAAAGGTATTTTGGATCAATGCAAAGTTTATATGCAAAAATGATTTTGAGAGATTGAGTGTGACGGCTGATAGTTTTCTTCCCAGTTATTGAAGAGCTACTGTTTGATCTAACTATAGGGACTGGTGCTCGTATTACAAAGTCATTAAGGTAATAAGATTGATGGAAAATGAAGTGATGGATGGCTTAAGGGTGTGGGTAAGGAGGAGTGTTTATTTACTTATAGGAAGGAAAGGGAAAGGTTAATTTGAGAGGCGATTAGACCACCTTCTTGCTTTTTGTTTCTTTTACTTATACGCTAGAAGCTGAATGAGCAAATTTACACATCGCCCACTAATTTCATCGTCTCCGCCTTACCTTTTCCTTGTTTTATCGACAGCAAATGCATTTTTCTCTATTACATTTGTGTTACTACAAACTGCGATTATGGCCTACGGTTAAGTAACTCTTCTATTTTTAGTCTTCTGGTTCTGATTTAAATGACCCTTCTTTCTTTAACAAAGCATAAAAGGAGACGCTATTTCGTAAGTATAAAGTACGTACCAACATGTTTCTGTAATGCACAAATTTTCACTTATCAGTCGTTAAAAATAACGAATAAGGAAGATTAAAGTGGTAGTAGTCATAATAATGATAAAAATTGCTCATTTATGATTTTGTTATAAGCTTCCATCAAAATCCCAAATAAGGTTTTGGTGTGTGTTCCACTTCCATTCCATCCTCCATCCATACAAGATGCCAATTTGTAATAGTAATACATAATAACAACAAAGCACTATGAGGCTTAGCGAACTATGAAAAGAAGATGAAATTTGAGAAGAACGCATTGAATTGTAAAAAAGCTGCTTTGTTTTAGCAAGTCAAATAAAAAGCTTATATTTGCTAAGACAACAACAAGTAGTTGGCTGCTGCTGCTGCCGCTGCCGAATTTTTTAGACTTATTAATAAGGTCATATCATAGTAGTCTATATTATGTAGGTATGTATATAGCAGGGAAGTGGTTTTTGGAAGGAAGAAATTATTCTTTGTCTTAATTACTATGGGAAACCATTTTCATCATAGCTCCACTTAATTCCAAGCTCCTATTCTGCTGCTGCTGCTGTTGTTGTTGAGACTACATAGATACCTACCTACCTACCTACCTACCTTCCTACTTACTTACCTAAGCCACTTTCTCGTTATATTTCTCATTCACGTTAATATTTTGTCCCATTCATTTATTCATTCATTTACAGGTTTTGCATTTGAATATAAATATAAATTTCGGGGAAAGAACAAAAACCTTTTATTAATGAAAGTAAAGCATCTGTGGACTCCTGACTACTACTCTACTACTTCAACCTTATATAGTTGGAGGAAAAAGCTTTCTTTTCTTCTAGGTGAATAAATCCGGAAAAGGTTTCTCAATTTATTTGCGGATTAGAGATGAAGAACCAATAAGGCTTTTCAAGCAAAGCAAAGCAAAGCAAAGTAAGCAAGCAAGCAACTTGTAGAATGTTGTTTGTTGATCTCCTCTTTTCTTTCAGTTCTCAACTCAAATATCTATTTTTGGGTGCTAAGAGGAAATAAGTTGCGTATAATATAAAAACTGGGATTGTTGTCGTAGAAGGGCTCTATGAAAATAAGCTGTAGCGGTAGCAACAGCAGCAGCAACAAAAGTTTATACATACCTAATGCATATATTATATAAAAAAAGGGCCCCAACTACTACAACGCAATCTGTTTTTTTTTTCTTCTGGATACAGCTCGCAAAGTTATGGAATGAGCAAGACAAGTGATGATGATGATGATGATAATAATAATGAAAAAGCGGCTGCGGTGGGTCTAAAAGGGATTTATCATCCATATATATATCCCACCATAATCGTCATTTTTTTCACAGATAAAAGTAAAAGTATTTTTCTTCACACTTTTCTGGCGAATGCGAATGTTGTTAACGTGCACTGTGCAGGTGACAATAATACTAAAATAAGTTATACTATATTTTTTTCAAAAAATTTTTTCTATTTTCTGCCGTTTTTCCTCAATGAATGAATACTTACTTGTTAAGTGGATATAAAGATGAATTTAGAAGAGGGGAAAAATGGTAGTGAGGTTGCCGTGTACGAACGAGTACGAGTTTTATTTATTCCCGTAACTGGTCTCTGAATTACCAGAGAAAAGAGCTGGAGTAAATAACACACTCGCGCTCTCACAGAGGAGAAAGTTATGATGGGAATGATGGCCCTGATGATGATGATGATGATGATGGGCTAGTTGAAAAAGCCTCCGGTCTTACAAATACTACTCCTGCGAAATTTCTCGTCGTCGTCGCTCTTTTTCTTCCTCTTCCTTCTTCTTCTTCTTACTATTCCTTTACGTGCTCTGTCTCCAGTAGAGCAGCAGCAAAAGGTTCTCTTACTATTTCTCGCATGAAAGTATTTTTAGAAATGTTAAAAGTGAAGAAAAGTGAGTGTCAGCGGGAATACACGGAGGAAACACTCACCAAATGCACACACACACGGTGCGAACAGACAGTGAGGGAGAGAGCCCTGTTGCCGTTGCCGTTGCCGCACAGGAAAATAAGAATGGGATATAATATTATGGAGTAAAAAGGAAAGTGAAGTGCGAGGAGCCAAAATTTCTCGCTCTTTTACTATCAAATTGCACTGCTGTTTCTTCTTCTTCTTCTTATTCGTTCCCCTTTAAACATTTACTTTCACATACACAAAAAGGAGCACTGCCACCACTACCACCACCACCACCACCACTATTAAAATCAATGAAAAAGATTTCCGTATGATAAGAAACTTGGGAGGAAGATTGAGACAGTGGAAATGGAATAAAGCTGTACATTCACAATCTACAAGTAAACTTTTATCTTAGTTCCTCTCACTCTCGTCTTCAATCTTACTTTACTTACTTACTTTACTTCGACTCTCTATAATACATTACAGTACGTATTTTTGTATCTTATGCCTCCTTCATTCACCGCCACCGCTAAAATGAAAAGTATTTTTGATCTTTCAATTCCAACAGAAAAGTGTAAGTATAAGTAAGTAAGTGAATGAGTGAGTGTCTGAGTGACTGAGAGACAGAGTATAAGAATAAGTTGTCTTTTCTTTCTTTCTCTGCCGCCACTACCACCACCACCACTACGCTTCTCTTTTCTCTAATCAATCCTTTTGTTTGGGAAGGCTAAGAACTTTTTTTCTTACACTTTCTTCTTCTTCTTCTTCTTCTTCCTTTCCGCTACGCCGGATTGTAAAAAGTAGTATAGGTAGTAGAAGTAATGCTGCTGCTGCTACTGCTGACACGAAAAATATAAGAAAACTTCTTCATTTAGTTTCTCCTTGCCTTGCTACTTGCTACCTTGTGAATAGTCCGATTAGTTACAGAAATAAAAAAAAACAAAGTGGGTG
>JAHZNJ010003202.1:0-13691 GCA_027744475.1 Lepidocyrtus cf. sotoi NNG-2020 | reverse complement strand
GTTTAATGTATTGAACATGGTATAAATATGCATTTCAGTTTATCTGTTATGAGTTAATACCAACATTTCAATCCAAAGTTTGATAAAAAGCAAAAAAAGCGGGAAAGTTGCTTTTTAAGCAATTTTCTGCTTTAAAAGCAAAAAAAGCAAAAAGCAAGAAAAAATTAATAAAAAGCGCTTTTTATAGAACACTGGTGGTAGGAACTCTTCTTCGTTTGCGAACGTTTACTATTTCGCCAATGAAACTTATTACTCCTGTAAGTTTTTAGATAAACCAATGCAATGCAATGTAATGTACGGAAAACCGCAAAATGCTTGAAGGGAATTTTGATTTTCTCTAAAGGATGGTTCTAAATTTTATCACAAAAACCGGTGTTGGGCTCATAGAATACAACGCGTTTTCTGAAATACATTAGTTGGCTTCTTCCTTTTACTTAAACAATCATGATTCAATAACTATAAAAACGTTATATATTTATTAAAACTGAAGCCGAAGGTCTATTTGCGATATTTTAACTCAAATATTGTAAAAATATCATTAGTTAAATTTTAAATTCTAAAATTAGAAATAAACTTAACACGATATTACAATTTATCAGAACGCTAATAATTTGTTGATATATTTAGCAAACACGTGAGTCCTTTATATAACGTTCTGTGTCGGTCTGCACATGAATATCATCTTTATTTTGCGCGTTATTTTTTAATAAACATAGGTACACCAATTACGATTAAATGTCTTGGCTTGTTTTTAACATTTGTTTAATATGGTGTAAAGAAGGACAAACCTCGTTAATATTTTACAAATATTCTTAAAGGATAGTGGATCTGTCGTCTATACTCTGTGATTTTGCAGAAACTAAATGAAAAAGAGAAAATGGAATGCCAACTGCTTGCAAACATTACCAGATTTGGTAACACAGCGATTGCCTTTTGTTAGTTCTTTCCAATTGTAAACTTAATAGAAAACCAAACAGGGAATAGCCTCATTTGGTAAAAGTACATTTTCAGTTCTTCTTCCCCTTCTTCGTTTTACACAAATAAATCCTTAGGGAAGATGAACACAATTTTGTTAACAAAGGATTCTTTATTATTGTTTGTTACTTAGTAGACACTTAATGCAGATTTATGAAAGTTCTTTTTATTACCTTACGATTGTGGTTGCGTCTACTGTGTCAAGATCGCTTTGCTAATTTTATGCAATAAAATGGAAAGCTGACTTATTAATATTACTCTTGCTGTTTAAATACCAGAGCACATCGAAAACGATACCGTTACTAGTCATCTTCATTTCGTACTATTATGCGATTATCTAACCACGCAATTGCTCATCGCCTTGATAGAATACTTTAGAATAACTCTACCCAAACCCTTAGCAGTTGACAAGAACCTGAGCTGACAAACAGAAATATATATTGTTACATTAATTTATTTGCTTAAACAAAGAGTATACGTACTAAAATAATAAGTTTGACATGATATTCCTTTACAACTACAACATACTATCAAATATCAATTCATGCAATAATAGAAACAGTATCTACACGTTGACATTTTAAAACTGCACGTAAACAAACACATTTTTGAATTATGATGTTCGGAAATAACTGATTTTGGATGAGCAGCAATGAAATGAAGAGTAGCTTGTAGTAGCAGCAGCAGGGTTTATTTTTTAGCGAACCCGTGATATTTTTGGTGGTTTTCTTTACTCAACAATAACTAAATTACATAACGATACATACATGATACATTACTAAACATACTACAATAATAGATCTCATAATCATAAGGAATGGAAATATAATAGTAGCAATTGACAAGTAAAACTTACGACAAGTAAGCCGAAGAGAAGAATGGCAGCCATTATGAAATCAAAAAAGTACAAGGCACATAACGTATAAGCTGGTGCAGGCAGAATCACTGGAATAGATACACAAAACGTATAATATGTAATAATAATGTTTTTGCGACAACAAACACAAGATCACAAAATACAAGATCGCACATATTTTAAAGCTGAGCTGACATTTGCTTCCGATTGTATTGAAATAAATCTAAAGTAGATCTCTTTGTTGCCGGTAACCTTGCTCGTGAGGCTGTGACTTAAAAAGTACTCTTTTAGGACCAAACCTAGTGATATTTTTTTAGCAAAAAGGTTGCTGGAGCATAACGTATGCTTGCTTTCTCTCTCATTCTGCCGCATATTCTACACTATTTTATATTGGCACCACCACAAAGCAAGTATGTATGTTTTCTGCATGATGATGATTGTGAGACAAAAACAAAATAATAAATGGAACTAAAGGAAGAATTAGAATTTCTCTTACTAAAATTGACAATAATCTTGAGTAGAATAGAATGGATGCAATTTATAAACATTTAACCAAAAAAGTTTATGTGAACGAAAACATAATAAACAACGAAGGCGGTGTACGAACATTTATCGTTACGTCACAGAGATATAAGCACAAGATTTTTTAAAACATATAGGGCGAACTTATTTATTTGGCAGGAGATATTACTAGAATCCTACTCATCAATATTTTAATATTTGTTTGAATGCTTATACGTCAATTTAGCGGTAAGATTATTTATCACGATTTGCTTTATTATCTTCGATCTTCGATCATTTGCCTCATTTTATCTGTTTCACCACGCCACACATAAAATAAAATTTAGCATCAATCGGCTAAAAGTAAATAGGCGTATAGAAAAAATTAAAAATCACACTTACGGAGTGATTCGACAATCCACCAAAGTTCCACTGCAAATGCTACACAGTAGACTACCTGTGAATAAAATTTAAAAAACAAAAAACGTTTGCATAAATTTAGAATGTCATAATTTCATTAAATTATAAGATTATATAATTTTTATTTGTTTAAGCAAATTTATAAATTGTTAAAATATCTTTTAACGGAATATTTCATGCAGTAATAAGAAAAATATTTTTATACGCTGCGTATTATGCAGATTTGCGGAGTAAAGTACCTCACGTTTTAAAATTGGAATGGGATCTCGCTGCACATACAATTATCGCGCGCCATTAATAATAAAATGTACGGAATAACAACCATTTGCAAAAATTTATTGCTTTTATCAATGAAATATATCTCTGAAAGGAAGTTAAACTCAGGTTCTCTACTAATGTGCAATTAGAATTTAAGGGGAGGTGCGGTGGTGATAGTGGTGATATAGCGTAACGGTAACCCTACTTCTCATATTTCTGTCATAGTAATGATAAATAGCCACTGACTGAGTTCGTATTGTTGTAATAAGTGGGTGATCTACAACCAAGAAAGCATTAGTGCTATTCATTTTTTCACCAAAAGTTGTGTGTTTTTATTTTTTATGTACAAACGAAACTTTTAGAAACGATTGCTAGCAATATTTCCTTCGATTGGAATGCGTAAGTTGTATCTAATTGCTACAAAATTAAAGTAAAAATTTTAATCTATACAGGCGGATATTGGTAATGATAACGAATTCTATCTGCTACGTATTACATAAATTACTTTAGATAAAGAAACAGTAAAGATACTACGCTTGTTTCTGTTGAGGTTACGTTACAATCAACAAACCTTTGTAATCATTTTGCGTTTTATTTAAGCAGCAGTAGCACTTATTGACAAGCAGATTTCTTACAGAGTAAAAAACAGCCATTTGAAACGCCTTTCTCATACCCAAGGTATTTTAAAATATAAATTAATAATTATTTCTACTTTTCTGCAAACTGTACTGTTAATCAAAGAAAACTTGAAAGTAGTACTGATTAAAACATTAGCAATTATATAATATTCACTTGAATGAAAGCTAAGGTTAACAATAGAACAAAGCACCAACGACTATACTCACTCATGTCAAACCATCTGCCAAAATTTAAAATATCATCAATATAACCGTATGCGTATTCTCATCTATATATATTCAGACCATCTTTGCTGTCACATAATACTCATAAATTACTGTAAAAAACTTACTGAAAACAACCACTACACTTAATAGTAGAAAAACGTCAAGTATGTGGTTGGGCATACTTACGTTCATCTTGCCCCACTTTTATGCCGAATTTGAGTTCTTTGATCTAACTACCCTACTTGCCCTTACATCCCTTGCCAGAATTCCTTCAATGCAACAATTTTAAAAATAATATTAACGGACAATAATTATTTCTAATTTGAAATCAATTCAGTCCTTTTTTCGCAATTATGTACCATGTTTAATTGCTACACTATGTTGAATAGTAAAAATTTGAAAATGATTTCAAAAGATAATTAAAAGGGTTGCAAATGGCTTACTTGCTCTTACTGATTTATGGTTTGTCTTTGTCGCGCATTCATAATGCACATACACTGTTTCTTAATGTTATTACTTGCTATAATATCCAAGTCGGGTTTAACTATAATTAAATTCTATTACTCAAAGTGATTCATGCATGCACCAAAGCGGACGCTAACAACGTCACTGACACACAATTCATTCTCATCCTCCATCCCGCTTTTAAATCATAACGTGCAATAATTTTTTACGGTCAATAATAATGCCAATGGCAATTTCTATCTGTCTAGTTTAAAAAAGAATACGAATAATAGAAGCTTTTATTTAAATGGCATTTTCATACTGATATATTTTCCTGGTTTCTTTAATAATAGTAATAAAAAGCTCTTTCATTTCTAGATTCACACCGGTACCGGTAGGGGCAGAACTGTGTGCCACTCAGGTGTTCTCAGTATGGTACACCAACCAGCTTGTAATGACAATGATGGCTTAATTGTTTTGTTTTTAAAATGTGTTCACAAAGCAACAGCAACAGAGAAGGCTTTAGCAGCTTCCGGACTTATTTTTATTTCACCGTTTTGTTTCACTAATTCTCACAGAATGCTGTTTGACTGTTTCTTTGTGATATAGTATGGTGGTGATGATGGCAGCTATAAATTACAAAGAGATAGAAGTTGCATAAAAGAGGCAAGGAAAAATCCTAACGGTAACTTACAAATAAACCATTGAAGAGAAGTCAAAGCATCACAACAGAATACAAAAATGGGTTGAAACTAAAGCTTCAATGAATGTTTTATTATTAATGACACCTTTTCAGAATTTATTTTCATTTTACAGCATAACAAAGCCTCAATTTGTACCAAAGACAACACCACAACACGATCACGTTAGTTTTTGGGCTTTGTTTTTAAAATGAAAGCTGTCTTTGTTCTTATTGCAATCTTTAAAAAAATGTATACGGAAAGGAAAATAAATTTAGATAAGGATCGTGCAAATTTAAAAATTGACGTTTTAGGTACGCGTGTGTAGCAGTTGTCAAAAATACTGAATTGACTAATTCGTGCCTAACTTACTTTTTTTTCAAAAAATAAAAATAAACTGCATTTTCCCTTGATGCATCTCTTCATAGCTGCATAAGTATTTCTTCAAAGAACAAGGTTGAAGACAACAAGAAGTGTTGTTCTTTTTACGAAAGTTTTTAACTGTGAAGGAAGAGTAGCTTGACAGTCAGTCAAATGCTTTAAATGTTTTAACGCTAAAATGCCGTGAAAGGACTTTCGCAGTTTTAAATTCGCCTCACTGAATAGTACAAGGCCAGCAAATGTTCCTATTCAAAGCCAATTACCAACGTGATTCAGGAAATTCGTTTCATATCAGTACAAAATATTAAATGCTTAAAAATATATTTTCAGTATAAAGCTTCATAATTACCCCTCAATTAATTTAACTAATTTTTTTAACAAACTTTATTTTATTCTGGAGAATACTATAATTTTTTACCTTTGTGACTGAACCCAACATATTTTCTCAAACCCACAACATTTTGAATAAACAACAAAGGTCTTGATTACTGCAGATTCAACGAATTTTAAATTGAGAAGGATGATAAGTATGTCATGACAGGAAACATACGTGGGAGTATTTTGAGCCCTCGTCGTAATTTATCAAATTAAAGTACACGATATTATATTATACCAGGGCAAAGATCTATTTCACTTTATTATGTTAAAAGGGTTCATTAAGTATTATCATTGCTATTTTTCTTTTAAGAAATTTACTTCTTATTATGCTACAGCTTAATAGGAAGTGATGACAGGAGCGGGAGCGTAATATGTACATTTTTGCATGCTTTTTGAGAATCTGCTTAATTTTAAGAAAGATAAAGCTTAATAAACATTTCCCTCTTTATCTCGTTTTCATGATAAGTTAGCTATCGTGATTATTTTTAGAGATAAGTAGGCGATGGTGTTGGCGATTCTTTCACGTTTTAACCTTTAAACATCCCTTTTCCCCTTGTTTCGTTTTGAGTTATATCCTGTTTATGAAGTTGCATTGCGATCATATCTATCATTCATTATCATCAACATCATACACATTCCCGTTGCTTGTATCTTGAAACTTTGTCGTAAAAAATCATTGATATTATAATATGATATAATTACGTGCATGCATATTTCACATTTTATTCATGTCAGATTTATTCATTACATCCTGTGCGGCGAGGGTGAAGTGACAATGAACAGTTATTCCCTTCGACTTTTCACGTTGCGTTACGAAACAGATGCTCCTGCTGTTGCTGCAAGACATGCAAGCTCTAAATTTGTATGCCTCATTTACTGGCGCTACGTATGTATTTCAGTATAATTAAAGTTGTTCTGGTTCCCTTCGTTTTCCTTCCCCTTTAGTAGAAGTCTTCATTGATAAAATTAAATTATCTTTGATTGTCTGTATTGAAAAATACCTATCGACCAATTAAGCAAACCGATGTGACCCTGACTGGCCTTTTTAGTCAAAGATGGACTTATTGCTTTCAATTTATTATTTAAGTATTTTTTTCCCAAAACGGTAACAATTTTGGAAACATTTCAATGACAAAATATGTCAAAAAAAAGTTTGACACGCTGGACATTAGACATACATGAAATAATAACTAGCCTCATATGCAGAAATATTGTAAAATGGTCATAATGAATGTCTGCCTGTAATGTAAATGAAAACGACGAAATCTTCACTCTCATGCAGATGCAACATTCCATATTTAGCTTAAAAAAGTTCAGAGAACGATAATAATAATAATAGTAAAATAAAAAGAACTCCATTCTATCCAGATGCGTCCGACCAAGGTGACATATTCTTCATAGTAGGACGTTGCTATACAGATATGGAAGCATAAAAATCCGTAATAATAATGTCCTATCAGGGAAAATTCCATTTGGTGTGTTTTATTCCATTTGCCTTACACCCACCCAAAATTCCTCTCCTTTTTCTTCATCTTCTTCTTTTCCTGCGCCATGTGACTGCTACCTGCGTTGGTATTTTTTCGTTGTCTTTTATCTTAACTTAATTCCAAAGGAAAGTTTACTGTTTGCCATCCTCCACCTCCTTCTTCTACAACCCCCAAAAAGTTTTCTTTCTTTATGCTTTTAGTGTACAAAAGTGACAGAGACTAAAAAGGCACAAAAGCGAAAGAATTTATCTACAGCAGAAGAAAGATATAGAAATTATGGATGGGCTTCCGTGTAAGCAAAATCTTCTTTTTTCTCAAGAAAAACGGAAGATCAGAGAAATGATGCTTTTGTTTGAAGCTACCTCATTCCGAATTAGAATACTTAACGATTTAATTACATCGCTCGTGGAAGGAAGAAAATTATTATAAAAATATACCAGCTCAAACCAATCTTCTTCAATTTTTTTGGAATATTTTGCTAATGGAATTATTCAATAGGCAATTGTCAGCCATCATCTAATGAACAGACAAAGTGTCAGCCGATTTCCAATTCAAAACAACATCAACTTCATCCTGTCATTACTGGTTGTATATATTGCGGCAGATTTAATTCTTTTGCAACAGCAGAAGCAGTAGCAGAGCACATTCTCTTTCAACAAACTTTGTCATCATCTCATCTGCCAACATTCTTAATTGTATGTGTAAAGTGCTGTTGACACTGACAAGGAAAAACTATGGTAAAACCAACTAATTCTGCTCGGCGGTGGAACTTATGCTTCACCAAAAAATACTACGTGCATTCGATTCGCATCTGTACTTCGATAACTGTATCCGGTTATAATTTAGTAGGTCAAGTAAATTCTTTTTTCGCCATTCTATTATTATTGAAATTGTAAAAGTGAAAATCTCAATAGTAATATCGTATCGTATCGTATCCCATCATATCAGATCTCTTAGAATAAATCCTCGCTACCATTCGGACGCACAATGAATATTTTGTTACAGAAAATTGGCAATCTACAGCAGTAAATAAATATTACTGAGGTAAATTGAAAGTTTAGAAGGAGGGAAGGCCATCGGATTAGATTTCATACTACTTTTTTTGTTTTTTTACATTATGAATAAAGGTAACGGATTTTCTTTGTAGTCTTGGGTGCTACCTCAATCTTATGGATAAAATGCAGATATTTTAATAGCATTTGTGGGAATCTGTTATCGTTTAAGAACGAATGCAAAAAAATTAATACCGCTTGAAATAATAGATGGCCATATTTGTCCAACTAGAAGCGTAGAAAATCATTAATGAATTTGACAATAAGTTGTATCAAAATTAAAATATTTTCATTCAAACGTAAGAATTTGGCCTTTGCTTGTCAATCTAGTTGTTTTGCAAAATTATGGTAGAGGAATGACAGAGAAATTTTTTTCGATTTCGGATTCATAAGTTGTTATAATTCCATTTTGAGGTAACCGAACAGTGAAACTAAGTTTTTCACTTAAACACATGGACAAATACATTTTAAATTTAACCTGTTTGCATACAAAATGTACAATTTCAATTTATAAATCAAAGAATATTATACAAACTCACTATCAGAGCGACAGTTAAAGAACTGCACATCGTAAAATGTATTATAAAATGGCCTGTTACGAATCCTCTACAAAATATAAAAATATTTTCTTGCTTATATGGTAACTAGTATAAGGCCCGTTCTACGATCGGAATTTTTTAGTTTACCTCCGGATCATATACAATTTTTAGGTCAGCAGTAGTAAAAAACACAACTCCGGATGTATTCACTCCGGATCAAACAACCCACACTCCGCCATCCCCCGCACACTGTACATCCCCAGAATCGAATACAATTTATTATAACACCTCCGGATCAAATACAATTTTCAGATCAGTAGTAAAATTTAACACAACTCCGGTTCATATACAATTTTCAGATCAGTAATAAAATTTAACGCAACTCCGGATCCAATACCCATTTATTCGTTTATATTTACTCCGGATCAAATACCCAATTTATTCGTTTATATTTACTCCGGATCCAATACCCAATATCGTCACTGTAACACCCCCGCCGCCCCACTCTCCCTCTCCCCAATACAATCCAGATCAAACTCCCTCAACTGTTCCCACTACCCACTGCCACTCCTCTGAATCTTTTTTTTACATGCAGCGCCCCCTGCGAATCCCGGACAGACACACACACAACCAGATATTAATATAATAAGATAGCGCTGCCGGGCTGCCTCCAAACTTATATTTAAATTTGCTTACATTTAGCTTTTGGACTACCACATTTATGCTACATTATTTGTCTATTAAAATCATATTAAGATCTTAAGGAATCTGACTCTTAAGGAACGGCGTGGTAGTAAACGAAATACTGTTTTTACGTTTTCATACATTTCGAAGAGAAATACCTAGACAATTAGGGAGAGACTCATACCTGAGATAGATTCATGCCTCTACTATGATCTCAAAGCCCATACCATTATGCATTAGCAAAATTGTTCTCGAACAGATATGCCAAGCTTATTTTAATGCAACAGAAGAGGTAAGATGAGATCATAGAAACTGGAGAGAAGGTAATGCGTAAAACAATCCGTAGGTAAGTTTTATTAGGAATTACAAAATGCCAATTAATTAATATTTGCCATATTATTATAATTATATGCATACAATATTTGCCGAATTATGTTTCCTCGTCTCGCTCGCCATCTCAAATTTTACAGAAAAAAAATTTATCCGTATTAACAATAGCATTTTCAGATAAATATATACTTATAGAAACCCTTTGTATTAATTATCGCCAAATTAATATGGATTATCCAAAACCCAAAACTGTATTAATAGCAAACTCTGCTAAAACTGCATTCTGTTCAGGATTATATTTCGATAAATTTGCAGTTTTTAAATCTTTCAAGCTTAAAATAAAATATATGAAAAATATATTTGCTGATATAAGTGAAGACATTGTAATTTTCGTGTGTGATACCTGTTTCGTTAGTACGCTATGAAAAGGCTTCTTTTCCCTTCAACTTAAAATTTAATACCACCAAAGCAAATTTCATACTTAAGCTCGTCCTTTATCACTACGCTAACAAAATAATAATAGCCGCAGACGGCATCCTACTGATCATCAGCTTTATTCATTATGCGAAATTTCATACAAAATTTTTGCAAGTAGAATAGCTCCTCAAGGCTAAAATTATCTGTCATTCATAATACGCAGTAAAATAATCCACAAACGTTGATATTTCAATAAAAGAATTATTTTCATGTAAATAAACAGTTTTATTCATCCATGATGAGTGCGTGTGTGAGTAAACAATGCAGTGTTGTGGAGTCACTCTATATGGGAGATTCAAGAAATTTCGTTACACGTCGGTAAAACTGTACGTAACGTCGCGTACGCATAAAAGAACAGTAGTTAAATTTTTAAAAAAGTTGGAGAGCTTCGTTGTGCAAATAAATAGCAGGTTGCTTGCTATTGCTTTGCATATACCTCTAACACTAATCCCAAAAAGTAGAAAAATAGCAATTTCAAACAATAGTCTATGAATGAATTAAAGAACTAATGAGTAGTCATTTTTACGACAGCGCAAAATAGATGTAGTAATAAAAGATTAAAGTAGTAATTTTCTTCCTTCTCCTAAAAACCAATTCTTTTAAAATGCCTTCAAATTATAACTCTTGACTGACCAGATAAATACGTAAGTTAAAACTGTTGAAAGCAATTACGGAGCATTTTTAGTTCCTTTACACTAGGTCCTTAAATATACAAAATTTTACATTTTACAGTCATCCATTGTTGGTTTGATGCTTTAATTCTTCTTTCTCGCTAAAGTTTATTTGATTTTTCCACTTCCCTAAGAAGGATGAAGACGATGCTCATTGCTAAAAGGTAAAATTATTTGCCGTCTGGCTATTGTAAAATAACAAAATCTTCAAGAGGAAGAATTGTAACGAGCGGTAATAATTTTTGTTAAATGTGCTGCTCTCAATATAACATGGCTTATTGTAGAAGATTCACTCAATCATGTAAAATTAACAGCGTGTGTCTGTCGCGAAGAGAAACGAAACGAAAAAATTGCTGCTCCCCTCTATGATGACAAAATAAGGCAAACACAAAAGCCTAAACAAACGAGACATAAAAAAGATTTAGATTCTCGTTTTATATTTTATTCTCTTCCTTCCCCATTTGAGATCATGTTGAAAGGAACGTTTCAGGTTTCACGCATCATAAGTAAAAAAAAGTGAACAATTCCCCTGTTTTCCTTCCAACGAGCATAGAAGATTGAAGTGAGTGATGAAATGTCAGACGTCACCTTAACTCCGGAAATACACTAATTTGATAAAAATATCCTTTCAAAGTATTTCTACTAAACTGGGGGAGTTGACGTTTTAAATCCAACTGAGCAGAGATTATATTTAGGGAAGTGTGTTGATAATTTTTGACATTATGTCAAGTAGTCTTTTTACTTTCTGATGCAAAGGTAAATTATAAAGCATTGCGCAATTATTTACACTTTTTGACTTTCTTGAAAATTTTTCCTTCGTCATTAACATTTAAACTAACTTTCTGATCTCAACTTTTTATTCTGTCGTAAAACGATCCACTTTTCATGGCAAATATGTTTATGGGGTTTCATTTTGCGCAAAACTTAACAAGCTGGAGTACGCAGATCCACATAATTACACTACGAAATCAATATAAAAAATTCGGAATCAATCTTATAGTTAGTTTGCTTTGTTTTGTTCTTTACTGCAATGCAATAAAATATAATGTTTTTACCCTTCTGGCTTGAAAATCTAATTTTTTAACTGTTCTTGTTCTCAATTCTCATTTGCTATAATCGTCCTAAACTATGCCAATGAATTATAATGGAAGAGCCATGTTCTGTAAAGTTCAGAGCAGTCATGATCTGCATATAATAAGTCGTTCTAGTATTGTAATAATAATTTGATACAATTAAAAATGTAAGCTTTGTTTGTTAAGTAAGCAAAAAACTGTTTACATGGCCATGACATTTTGTACTAAGCTAACGTATTATGTTTAATAGAATTAAGACGTGTGTATGTACAAAATGATCGTTAGTCGTTATACCGTAAGATCTTCTGCTAAATAATGTAAGTTTGTGTACGTATGCGTAATTATCATCTGCGTTCAAGTTCACGTTAATTACTCTTCTCTCTTTTAAGTTTTAAGTTCTTATATAATATTTGTAAACACTGCTTATGTTATGGTTTCAAATTCTCTCGCATAAGTGCAGAGGCAAATTTTTAATGTGAGATCAGAAACTGTAGTTTTGATTGTCTACTTCTCCTTAGCTCTCCCTCAACGGTTGCGTTGCGCCTGGCGTTGACGATGCAACATTTTCCTGACTCATTATTCCTTTATAGCTGATTTGCTTTTTTGCGTTCAACATAACATATCATACGCAACCTTCACATAAATTGGCATATGAAAACGAGAGGGAAGCATACAGAAAGAGACAAAACCTCTGTCACAGTTTAATGAGTTTTAGGCAGTTTTCCACAAAATTATCTTATTTTAATTAAATAATTTATGTGTACTAAGGTAAGTAACGGATTACTTTGCGCTTTCAAAGCCTCCAATTAAAAAACAATATCACGAATAATTCTTTCGATACTAAGGATAAGTAGACTTATTTAAATAACGAATAGCAACAAAAAAGATATATTTATATACTTTATGTTTTAGTTTCACCTTATACTTAACTTTGATTTTGATAAGGAACGATTTTGCTTGGAGATAGGCTTTAAAAGTTTTAAAAAAATCTACATGATTAAAGTTCAATTTAAATCAAGATAAAAGTGCAACCATTTTGCTCGCAGATTAATAAGTACATAATAAGGCGTTTGGTTTGTAACAATCCTGTAATATGGAATTGCTTTAATTTTAATAATAATATCTTCAACGCTATTTTTAACGCATCAAAGAGTACAGAAGTGAGCCTACAGGCTGTAATGTCCCACACCGACACGCCATATGAAGACAAGCTTAAATTGGAGTTAACTTATCAGAACATAGCATAGCAGCATTGCAATTATTGCAGTCGAGTTAGAGGTTGGTTCGCTGCGCGGCTTGATGCCTTCGTCTTCCTTCGCTTCGTCTTGTTGGTAATATCTTTGGTAAGTTGTTTGAAGGAGCAAAGCAGCAGCACCTCACAAGTGGTGGAGGGAGTGAGTTTTGCAACAACCACACACAAAGTGCAAAGCAAAAGCAAAAGCAATGATGTTTCATGAAGCATGTAAAAAGCAGCTCCTACTGCCACAAATTATATTAACGAGTTAAATAATATTCAAACTCACTTGTGACTTGAGGCAAATGTAATTTTATTCTATGACATTTTATTTAAATGGCAAATGATCGTGCTGATTAAAAAATCACGTTCTTTGTTCCAAAATATGTTGCAGACTTACAGATTA
>JAHZNJ010003201.1:0-16467 GCA_027744475.1 Lepidocyrtus cf. sotoi NNG-2020 | reverse complement strand
AGACAGACAGACGGACAGACGGACGGACAAACAGACTAATCGCATAACTAGATCTCCGATCTAGTAATAAGGCAACTCGTTAATCAGCATGTGTGTATGTATGCCTGGATCAGATAAGAAGAGAGCTGACTTTTTTTTCAATGAAATTCTATCCGTTTCACCACTTTCCCACAATTTTTTTCCTGAGGAAAGAAGGAGACCAGGACACTTGCTCGACCCTGCCCTTCTCTGTTTTCTGTTAAAAGTATCAAATTTGTATTGCCTTGTAAGCCTCTCTCTCTCCCTGAGTAACTTTAACTTTGCGTTTTAGACTCTTCTTAGCTTGCGTGGTTTTCTTTCTTTCAGGCCCTTCTTCTGTTTCATGTCTCTCGCCAGGCAGGCAGAGGAGTCACTTCCTTAGCACCAACGCCAACTTAGCATTAACTACCAACGCAACAGCACCACCACCACCACCAACATATCAACATCCTCAACGTTTAGATAAGTAATTTTCACCCGTTTAGAAGATTTTCGAATCAAATTACGTAACCGATTCTGTGGAAAGGCTCCTTCCTTTTTGAAAAAAAAGGTTTTTAAAAAAGTCATGCATGTTTTATGTTTTGGTTATGTAAAAAAATAATTAAATGTGGGTTGTACTTGTCCAAACTAAATCTTTCTTAACGTGGCATGGCATGGGTCAACGTGCGAGAAGAAATAAAAAATGTGTTTGAAACTTCAAGAACAAAGTTGAGTGAAGAAAGAAACGCCTTCACGTTTGGGAGAAGATTTTCTTTCGCCCTTAAAAATGCAAATGCATCTAGATACTTTATGTTACTTCGCTTTGTATTGATTTGGGTAGAATTCTCCTTTCAATTTGTCACATTTTTGCTTATCAAATTTTAAAAATACAACAACAGGATGTTGATAAGCTCGAAACTCTTTTCAAAATTAATTATCTAGAAGAAAAAAGAAGGAAAAAACGAAGAAGAAGAAATGCTTCTGATCTAAATAGATAAATTATCCTAACATAAGACGAACGAACATTGTCTTTATTTAATTTTCAGATAGGGAATCTGGCTGACGCCTAGATCATTTCAATCTACAACAATTCTCCAAGAAGGAGTTGAAGTTGAGCTCAATTTGTTGTAAAGTAATTTTATATCGCCTTTGTTTATTTTTTGTCGTAGATCTCTCCTCTGACAAATTTTCAACTTTTCAATTTGTGGCCATTCCCGTGACAGAATAAAAAGGGTCGTAAAGGAAAGTTGTCTTGGTATACTTTAAAAAACCCAAAAATCGTATCAACATCATCATCAAAAGCTCATTCCAATTCTTCATCATACAAGTTGAGTAGAAAAAGCTGATCTATTTCATTTCATCTTTTAAAACACATTTTTGTTTAAATGGAGGCAGTTCAATCCAGAACAAAAAAAACAGAAACAAGATTGTTTCTCGATTTAAATGTAAAGGGGTGAACTGATTTCTTCTTGAGATAAAACAGAATCTTGTAAAGAACGAATGAGACGGTTTTGTGAGGTAAATTAGAAATTGGAAAAGCTGCTGCTGCAGAGTTGATGTTGCTGCATGCAGCAAAGGGGCATAGCACCAGCACAAGCAATCTAAGCTGACCGAGCAATGCAATCTAAGCCTGAGTGAGTAGCTTTAATTTTTATGCAAATGTAAATAAATCATCATCGCGTAAAAGTGCTTCGTAAAAGTTCATTTTATGCATTTTTATCGAAAGAGGAAATGACTTTTACGTGTACGTCGTGGATGAGATTTGCTTTTTTACGGACAAAATGTTTACCTTTAACTATTTAGTTACGGTTTAAATGGAACAAGCTGTATTTTTTACTTTTTAATTTAATGTCCGATAAATTATACAATAATATGTTGCTTCTATTTACATTGAACTTGTGTGCATTTTGATTATAAAATATGAGAAAGCAACGAGTTTTTTTTAAAGTTTCATTGATAAAATGCCGCGTCGTTTAAATGCTGGAACGTTTTTCCAAAAAAAAAATATTTTAGATTTAATTTTAATTTGTTGGGATGTTTAAGGTTGACAGTTGGTTATGTTGTTTGAGTTGCATTACATTATAAAATAAGTTAGTTAATTTAACTGCGAATCTGCCGCAAACCCAATTCAAACCCTATTATTATTCCCCCTACAAAGAACTTTTTCATTCACGATTCTATGCACATAATAAGATAAATCCATACATAAACAGCAAGATAGTAACAAACCAAAACTTAACCACACACATTATGTTTTGCATTGTTTTTATGAATGAATGACAGCGATAAACTTCAGAAAACTAATAAAAATCCCCTTTTCTGCAATAAAACATCAAACAAAACGATTTTACGACAAAAGAGTTTTATCTTCTCATAAAAATCATCTAAAGAGGATACAGTAGAAAAGAATAAGAAGAAAATCTTTAACTTGAAGTTAAAATGGCTCATTCATGATGACAGGCTACTTTTATTATTTAGTGAATCCCTCCAAGCTTATTATTATTATACTGTTTCGCTAAATTTTTCTGACATAAACACTTCTTGTATTATTAGGAGGAGCCAGGCATATAATTTTGTAAATTACCTTTCCCATTCTGGTGAATAATTCCAGTTTTTAAATTAGTAAGCAAAAGGAAGGCAACGATACAAAATGAGCGGCATAAAAAGAAACGTTTTTGGTTTTATGGATACTTTTTGTGACGGAAAAAGTGAACATTCATATTATAAGAAAACAGAAGTATTGATTAAAGCTTTGACTTTACCAGGGGAAGGCTTACTTGCTAAAAAAAATGTCGAATCATATTTGGCGGAAGTTACACAGGAAAGGCGCTTACATTTTCATCTCTTTACTTTATTGATGGACGACAAAATCGCTTATTTTTAGTATTTACAACAGTAAATAATATAATGATGTTCCCTTTCCTCCTATTTTGAAGACGTTATACAGTTTTGTTCCGCATAAAAATGTTTACAGTTATGATGGAAGTGATGCTTTGTTGTTGCTGTTGTTGCTCCGTGTTGTTCTTTTTTCTTCCATCATCCGTCTTCTCCAAGGCAGTCATCCATTCATCCGCATTTACTCTGGCAACGTAAACAATCCCATTTTCCTCTTTCTTCTGCTACTTCTTTAAGTAGAACGAGGATATACAATAAGTATCCTTGTATTAATAGACCAGAGAATGTTAATCCTTCCTCCCTGGAATTGTTCCCTGGAAATCCATAAAAATGTATCTTTATTGAACTAATTTCCTTTACAAAAAAGAGAGGCAGTCGAAGAAAAGAAAAGCTTATTACTAGGAACAAGATCAAGAACAACAACCGAAAAAGAGGAAGGAAACAATACACGCTACTGTTCAGTTTACTCTACTCCACACACACATACTATACATGCACTCGGTACATCAAAAGCTTGTAACAAAAAAATTTCTTTTGCTTTCAAAAGAAAAAAATTGACAGGGACACCGAAACGTCATAAGTGCTTCTTCTTGAAGTGGGAGGAAAGGAGTGAAGTGTATTGTGTGTACTTATGAGAGTATAAAGGGTAGGAAGGACTCATCTCATCATTACATAATATTGCATAATACACGTTCTACATACTACTCACATCAGCTTTTGCTATTAGAACACAATCCACTTGAGCAAGACTCTGAATAGAATAGAGCTTTACTTCTCTCCTCATATGGAAAAGGATGAGGATGAGGACGACAGAGAACAGACGGAACAAAGACGAAAAAATCTTTTTTTTCTTCTTATGTTAGGCTAGCCTCGTTGATTCTGGAGAGCTCTCACAGGTCCCTAAAACACCCTTGAGCAGTAGTACTGTGTAGTAGTATTGTAGTATGTAGTACCATTTTCTAAGAATTCGACTCACGTGCGTACACTCCTTTTTCCTTTTTCTTCTCATTCTCCTTTTTCTGAAGGAAAAAAAATGCGTAAGAAGAAGAAGAAGAGAGCAGCATGAAATCGGTAATTGAAAGTCTAGTTGACTGGCTGAGTAATCTGAGGAGATTATATGTGAGGATAGTTCGTGGTAGTTAGAAAAAGCTAAACTTAAATGGATTATTAGTCAGCAGCAGCAACAAGCACAATAAATGTTCATGGTTAAACTCAATTGTTTCGGCTGGAGCGCTCCAGCGTAGCAGAAGCAGTAGTAACAACAGCAATGCGTCATCCATCTAACTCATCATCCGTACACCTTTTTATTCTCTCCCTATATTTTACCACATCCACCACCTTTTTCTTTCAGGAGCTTACTTAACGTGTCCTATTATAGACTTCAAAATTGAAAATTGAATCAGACGACCGACCACCACCACATCCTCCTCCTTTTCCTCTCTTTTTCCCTTGATCTGACTGGAAATGGCATTTTTCTCGATTTTGTCTTCTTCTTATTATGGAATTGTTGTTGTTGTTGTTGTTAGCATTTAGTATTTTGGAAAAGAATCCATTTATTTTCCTTAGAAAAACAAGAAGGTGAACAATGAAACTATTTGTCGATGTTAAGGAAAACACAAATGATTATTATCTCTCTCTCTCTCTCTCTCGCTCTCTTTCTCTGTGGCGAAGGAGGATTAACAGGTACTAGAATTAAAAATTACAGGTTTTCTTCTCTGTTTGCGCAACGTTTATGTGAGGGCTTCTGCTTTTACCATGTACTTAACTTATTTAACTGTATGACCACCATACAAAAAGAAACAAAAAAATTCAATTTTCTTTCAGGGGAATAATAGGAATAAGAAAAAAGGGGAGCTTGGGGCATACAGATAATATTCATTCCTATTTAGTAAATTCAATGCAGCAGCAGCAGCAGCAGGTAAATTACAAAGCAAAAAGATTCAGATAGATGATGCTGCTGCTTCACGGTTACAAAAATTAACTTACCACATACGTATTTATACACACTACATAATGTAATGCAAGTTTTTAAAAAAACTTTCCTCAATTAAATTTGTTTCTTTTCATAAAATTAAACAAAAATCCGACCAAGTAAGTAACCTCCACAACCAAGTAAATAGAAAACAGCGGAAAGTGGAAATTTATATTACTAGTAATTTCCTAATCATCAAATTTAATGATGGTAATTATGATAAGTAGGTATATATTCCTTCTACACAATGATGATGACGATGACGATGACGACGATGGTGATCATCCTCCTACCTGAAAGCATTTTTTATAAGTGAAAAACTTTTAACCCGTTTTTGTTAAAATTTAAATATTACACATACACAGCGAAAGCAACAAGATATAAATAAATATTTTTAAAAGTTTACGTAATGTAAAATGTAAAAATATCATCGTTGCTGATGCTGGAGCTATACAACGTAACAGCAACAGCTCCCACAGCAATATAATTAGGCAACTCTTTAAAATTGGACATAATAATAATTTTGAATTTATATTCGTGATAATACATTTTCTGAATTTTAATTTTTAACGTTTTCACTACCACCACCACCATTATTATTATTAGACAACATCACCAACAACAACAACATCGGATCAGCAATAAACATAAGCATAACACCATCCAAAAAAAAATTCCAGATTTAACACTTACACAACAATAGCAAAACTTTTCTTTAAGAAATAGAAAAAAAATCATGGATAGGCGATATTTTTATAGTAACCAAAAGCATCATCTTCATCATCATCATCCTTTTCATCGTAAATGCAATCCGTGACTGCTATTTATGTGCATTTGTTGTTAAAAAGTGTAAATGAAAATTGTATTGAAGACAACCATCGCCATCTCCATCATCATTTTTACCACGGCAGTTTTTTCCTCCCAAATTGATTTAAATTTCTATGAAGAAGAAGAAGGAGAAGGAAACAGCATAAAAAAATTCTGCTGCTGCTGTTGCTGCTGCCACAAGTCATCATTATCATCATCATCTCCCATCATCCATTCCATCCCCATTATCAGCCTCAACTCATTTCATTGGACACTGTTAAAATGTGAATCAAAGTGTGTACCTGAAAATTTGTAGATGGGCAAAGAAAATCTTGTTTTTAGTCAGCCCAGAATAATTTTCACATGATACATACAACAACAACAACAAAACAAGAAAGCATCAACAAAATCATCATCATCACCATCAGCATTCTGCTGAATCGTTCTCTTTCTCTAATTTTTCGTGTAAAAAAGGGTACACTCACTCACTCATCATCATCATCGTCGTCATCGTCATCCTCCTCATTGCACGCATGATGCTAATATACGCCAGTCCACTTATTTTTCTTTTCGTAACAAGCCTGTAATTTTCGAATCCTATCATTAGTTCATTTTTATATTGATTTACAGCGTTGTTGAATTCAATTAGACGTGAAGTAGACACATAAACATTTATTATTTTCGCTGAGCCATGGCCTCCAAGAGTGCATGCATAATCATTATGGAGAAAAGAAAAGTGAAGGAGAGATGGATTCACAATCAAATCATGTGCTTGTGCAGTGCAAATCATCGTCTCCCATCTTCCCTTTTTTTCTTCCGAAGAAGAAGAGTAGAATAAACTGATCTGACTAAAAAGCTTCTTCTGCTTTTTATCTCATTTTCAGTTTAAAAAAACGAAATGCATTAAACGATGATAAAAAGCATCTTAACTTTAACTTTTTGTCCACAACGTTAAACTTTTCTTCATGAAACCTTAACGTCAAAGTCAACTTCATTTGTAAAAAGAAGGGGTAGGAGAAGGCGTAGGTTTTTGTGGTGGTGAAATGAAATTCAGTAGGAAATTAAGGGAAAATTGAATGTCTAATTTGTCATAGCCAAGCTCACTTTTTTATGATACTTCTCTCACCCTTTCTGGATTTGGTTTTGGAATTTTGAATAATTTTTTTGAAAGGAATTTGTTTTTTTTTTGAAGTTTTAAGAAAAGAGAAAAAGTTGGGAGATGGGCGCAATCACTTTAGGGTATATGCCATACATAAAAAAAATCGTAATCATTATCATCAGCATCGTACTCAACATCGTTCTCCTTCTTTTTCACCCAACAAACAAGATTGATTCTGATGAAGAAGAGTCGACAAGAAAAATTAGAATGAGTCAGAGCCCAAACGTTGATGATAGGGTAAAAGTGTTCTTTGACAGATGCTGACGACGCTTCTTGTGAGACAATCTCAAGAATAATCTTTCGTGAGGAAGAAGAAAAGAAGGCTTCAGAAAATGCCGGTGCTTCTCTCTTTCAACTTTTTTCTAGCAGCTTGACTTTTTCATCCTTAGCTTAGCTTAGCTGGTTCTCTTTTTTCTGTTTTATCAAACGTCGAATATCTGAAAGATATTTTGAAATGATAGGCAAAATAACAACAGGGAACAGGAAAGATGTTTAGTTTGTCGCTTTACTACTACCTCTCCTTTACTCTCTCTCTCTCTCTTCTGCTTTAACCAGATAAATTTTTCCCATGTTTTAGAATAGATGACGATGATGATGATGACAATGATTAGAATGATTGTGATAGGCTAAAAGGAAAGAAAGTGTAAGATTACCTCCAGCAGCAGAAAAAAAATGATAAGAAGTATATATAGAGATATCCTTCGATGACCTGTAATTAAGCAAACGCAAATAAATGTATCAGTTAACCAAAGACATTCCTCGGCCAAGACAAGGAAAAAGAGTGAGAGAGACTGATGATGAAAATGATGATAAGAATCGAGAAAGCCTCGTCATTTAATTAAAATGCATTAAATAAAGTTTTTCAGACAAAAGAGGGAAGAAAGGAGATGAATGTTTCAAATTATGTTAAGTAAGAATTTTGTGGGGATAGAAGATTTTGGTTGTGGTGGTGGTGGTAAATGCAGTTCTTCTTGTTAACCAATAACTTAGCAAAAGTACAGAAAAGAAGACGAATTCGCGCATGAAATATTTGACAATTAATTTAACGCTGAAAAAATTTATCATTGTAATGAATGTAATTAAATCCACAACTGTCACAAAATATCCTTCTTCTTCTTCTTCTGGCTTTTCTCTTGTTTTGTTAAAAAGAAGAAATGAGAAAGAGAGAGAGAGACTGCAAACTAAAAAAATAATTAATGAGAAAATCCTGTTTAACCTTTGCTTTATTACTGCTCCTTTGAGATAAAAATGAGAATGTGTCCATGCATTTTGTGCAAAGAGCTTGAATGTATGTACATATTTGCAAAATTTTTATATGAAATGTGATATCTCTGCTCTTCTCTTTGTCGAAGAAAAAATCATTGATTGAATTAAACCCGACTTGGATTTGATATTATTGTATTTTCCTCTACATCATCATCATCATCATTATCGTCACATCAACTTTTATTTAATCGAGTCAGTTTGGACCTGGAAAATAATTTTCTGTAGAAAAATAAGACGTTTTTTTTTGCTTAGGAGCAATTTAACAGAGACATAAAGCAGGACAAATAAATCTTCCACTTTTCCATAAAACATTGCTGTGGTGGTATATGTGAGTGAGGATGTACATTAATATTATGCGTAATATATTATTTCCACTTTTTTGACCCAATAGGTACTTTTGCTGCTCGCTCATTTTAATTTCATGAATAAAAAATGTACTATTCCAAACAGAAATTAATGATGATGATGTTGATGATAATGAATGACTGTGATGGTGATATCGAGAAGAAGAAGAAGGGTGTCCGGCCACTCTACTTTTTAGCTTTGCATTTTATCGTCATTACTATTACTACTACTACCACTGCTACAGGAGCAACGTATCACTTTAGCTCAATCTAGTTTATCAAACATTTTCTCGTGTGCTTTTTCTCTAATTCTCCCCCAACTTTTATCTTGATCCTGTCTCATCTGAAATGTAATTAATTATGGTGTCAATGACAGCTTTTGGTGCTACAGTGGTGTTATCTTACTCCAACTTCATTTTCCTCCTCTTTCTTCCTCATCCATGATCCATGTAAAACTATAATCATCAGCAGCAGGAGCAGCAGCAGCAACAGAAGGGGCTTAAATAAGTCATTTCGTTTCGTTCGTTTTCATGGCGGCAGAAGAGAACCAGCTCTACATATACGTAGCTAATATCTCTCAAACTATTGCTTTATATATCACACTTATTTTTCCATAAAAAAATATTTATCATCACACAGTTCGATGTAGTAAATACGTAGTATAGATTCTCTAGTATAAGTAAATGAGTGAATTTGTGCTGAAGGTGAAAGAGAGGAGGGATTCGACGAAAGAGAAAATGAATGTTTTTCGTTTTTCTAGCCCAAACTGATTTTATTTTGTCTTATATTGAAAAGCTTATACTGTTTTAGAGTAAAGTGCCTTGGCGATTATTGATGATGAAAAGGAGGAAGAGAAGAAGAAGAAAAGGGAGAAGTAAATTTCAAAGAATCCAAGTAAAAACTTTGATTTCCTGCTAACGAGTCTCATTTAGGAGAAAATAAATGTTATATCCAGAGTTTCTAGCAGTAGCGTAAATAGCGTCCGTTCTTCAGCTACTTTGCATTGCACAGATATTTCAATTTTAAAAGTAATTTTACTTTGCAGATGAAATGAGTAAGAATTATAGATTTGTCATAACACAGCGTACCGCATAAGAACGACGGTACATATGCAAAATTTTATTGGAAACCATTAAAATCAAATACTAAATGGTAAGTCTTGAATTTTGTAATAAAATCAAAATAAAGAGGACTAGAATCGTTTTACAGTTTTGGAATTTTCACACATTGGTTAACAAAAATGCGTTGTCGAGATTTTGGTTAAAAAGGTTTGAATTTTTAAGTCGGATAACGCAACGTCTAAAAAAGTAAGAAGTTTTCAACAAGACACCTAAGCTATGCCGCGGATTATTGGAAACTCGTTCCTTCATTCTAATCCTTTCATATTAAAGTCAATATAGAAACAAGAACCATCCAAAAATATTCCATCAGATTTGACGTTTGAAGAAATAATGCTTTTCTAAACCAAAATAATACCTTTTTTCCCTTTCTATATTACCGACTGCAACATTTTATCCTCTCCGGGAAAAATATGACGACGATTCAGATGATTATTATTATCCAATGATCACTTTTTATGATGCTGTGCTGTTGACGATGTTGATGGTAAAGTAGTATACGATACAATATTGGAAATTTGAGTTTGAGACTTACATAATATTATCCTCTCGTATAAGATAAATAAATAAAGAAAATATGCAACTTTTGCGCATTTTCTTTTTTAACAAGAATTTCTTGGTTGTAAATTCCAATTCTGGAGAGATTTTGGAAAACAAATCTAGCACACGTACATATCTGAAGATTCAATTTAACGGGATAGTAAATTTATAAAAGCTGGGAATATAATATGTTGTTACCTAAGTCGCTGCCGTTGCTAATACGTAATTGAAGAAATACGTCCTATAAAGACGTAGATATTTGTTGTTGATCCTCTCTAAATTCTTCTAAAGGAAGAGGAAGAGGAAGGAAAATAAGAAGAAGAAGAAGAAGAAAAAGAGAGAAGGAGGATGAGAGGTGATAACGCTTAAAGGGAAAGAATCTCTGAAAGTATAAAGTAAAGGCAACGACTTTTAGACTTTCTGTTTGGATAAAACATTTAGAACGGCAGGGTTTTAAGCTAGATTGATGAAATTTCTTGGTAAATTACATTTCACTTTGACAACAAAACGGAGACAACGATGTTGATGTTGATGATGACGACGATGATGATGATGATGAAGTAAAGAAGGCAAAAAGGAATAGGATGTACGGATTACAGATTACACGGCTTTTTTTACTTGTCTCGTTCCACTCTTATATGATATGAATCTGGTGCTAAACGCTTTCAAAAGTCTAAAAATGCTTTTCCTCTCAGCAGCAGCAGCAGCAGCAGTAGCAGTAGACCCAGAACCGGAGTAACAACCATCATTAAATATATCACCGGAATTGGTAAGAAAAACAACGTTACGTAACAAAAATAAGATGAGGAATAAGAAACGAGCAAAAAATCTATTTTCTGGAGTAAAAATACTAAATACTAAATACTACATAGTTATTTTATTGGAGGGAAGCTAAAAGCAACCCAGTAGGGAAGCTTAAACTCCTAAACTCATCAACAATTTTCCATTAAATGGTTGCTCTGCTTAGTTCTCACTGAGTTTTTTTATTCGAAGAAAATCAACGGAAGAAGAAGGATGAGCAAAAAAAAGGGTTAGATAAGAACACATAGTTTTTTACAAATGAGCTTGTTTCCTCCTCCAGTAGCAGTTTTTATTCTACTGAATCATCACTTTCTGCTCTTTCCTTTCTTCTGTTGTTACGTAAACACGTTAGTAATTAGTTAATGACTACGAATTCTTGGAAATATATTGAAAAAAAAATTTATTTGAGAAAAGGAAATCATGGAACAAAAATATTAAAAAAGGAATTAAAATTTTGTTGTCAAAGCTACTGTTAAAGAAAAAAGGAGCCCATTCAATGAAAAAAATAAAATTATGCTTATTACAGCATTTACATCTCTTTAGTTAGTAAAGTATGATCATAAATTAGCTGCGGAGTTATTATTATGGTAAAAAAAGAAGAAGCACAAATTTATCTAAAGTTGAAAGAGTTAAAGTTGGCTTATGCAATAGAAACTCAAAGACTTTAAAAAAGGGAGTAAATTTATGAAAGACATGCGTCATTGGAGGTTTTCCTTGCGAACAAAAAGCCACTTTCTTCTTCTCTTCCATGAATGAATGAGGACGAATAAAGAAAGAGGAGAAGTAGAAGAGGACAATGTCGCTTCGTATCGTTTAAAGCAACCTAAATGATTAAGTACGCTCCTTTAAAGAGATATTTTACGCGAGGAACCTCTCCTCTTATTTTTCCAAATGGCAGTTAAAAATGGCTTTCGTATTTACAAACATTAAATTAAGGGAAATTGAAAAAGAAATATGAATGAATTCTTCCATTTTGAATAAACAAAATTGCGTTAAGTTTATAATGTTCATGGAAACCATGCGGGTGACATAATCTGTTTACTGCGTAAGTACTCTGTCAAGTCATTAAATAAATGTCTTAAATAAAAATCAAGAAGGCTTTTCCATACTTCACTTTTTAAAATATATTTACATAACTAAAGGAAGTTAAAACCGACGCTTTTTTCTTTAAAACATGAAATTGAGCAATAGTTAAACCCATTTTAATCTCCAGTTTAAAATACTCTTATTCCGTAATCCTAAGAACTGTTCTGCTACCACTATTTACACATTCTTTTCTACCACCAACATGGCAAATAAATAAAATCTTTTGTCATCTTTTGCTTGATGTAGTAATAATGCAGTGGCTCAGTTTTTTGTGGCCACCGGCATCGAAAG
Organism: Lepidocyrtus cf. sotoi NNG-2020; assembly: GCA_027744475.1. NCBI lineage: Eukaryota > Metazoa > Arthropoda > Collembola > Entomobryomorpha > Entomobryidae > Lepidocyrtus > Lepidocyrtus cf. sotoi NNG-2020. The sequence continues at coordinate 4,191 of JAHZNJ010003201.1, read as the reverse complement.
ATTATCGTCGAAAACATCATCATCATTATCATTAAACTTAAAGGATTATTTTTAAAAGGCCCGTCATACCTTTTTTATTATTTTTTTTCAAGCTTTGCATTTCATTTCACACAGCCACATCATTTGCATAATATCGTTTTGTGTTCTTAAGAGTAAGATTAAGATTGTTTGCTGTTATCTAGCTTCCGTTTTCCGTTCCATTTCATTAATATCTAAAAAAGGATGGGAAGCGACAAGAAGTACGAAGCAAGCTACTTGAAACTTTACTAAACTTCTGTCGGATCTTTTTTTCAAGTTAAGAGGGAAATAATAGAAGAAAGAAAGCAGATGGGTTTTTTGTTTCGGTTCATTGTTTTAAATGGAACGTAGTTCCTACTTGGCTTTTGCTTTACGTTTTTCGTCTTTTTTTAAACGTACTCTACTGCTTCAAAAAATCCTCCTTATAAACTAGTTTTAAAGCCTTCATTTAATTTTAGATAGATCAATAGCTTCATAAAATCAAAGATGATTTGATCAGCAATAGAGAGAAGATGGCTAGAAAACATTGATTAAATTCAAGCCATCTTTTTAGACGGTCAATATCAATGTTTATCTTGGAAGAACAAAATACCAAAAAAAACGTCGCTTTGATATTTACACTGAAGAAACTATTCTCCTTAAGATATTTATGACATGACGGCTCAATACTAATACTAAAAATGAATCTGTTTACCATCAAGTAACCATAAAAAATGTACACAACTCGGATTTTTGAGAAAGACGAGCGTGAAGGAATGAGCGACGGAGAAGAAGGCGGATCAGAGTAGAGGAATTGTTTGGTCACTGGAAAAAACTATGTTACGTTACATTACATAAAGTAATAATTCCTCTAACTCCCCGGCGCGGAACTATGCAGCTGAAAGATTGTCCAGTTGGAAATTTCTCAGAGAAGAATAAGAGCAAGCATGCATGAAAAGTTAACTTTTACGCAAAAAAATACAAAACAAATGGGTTCCTTCGTTTTTGTCGTTTACATTTCTTAACGATGATGACTTGAGAATTCATGTGAATGACAAAGTAAAAGACAGTCAGTCAGATTCCGAGAGAGAGAGAGAGAGAGAGAGAGATAACCGACGCTCATGTGGTAAATGAGTAGCCAAGTCAAACCAAACAGTAGTAAAGCTGCTGTTTCTTCCAATCATAGATTTTGTCATTCTCATCATCATCATCATCATCGTCGTCATAGTCATCAACAACAACATCCCAAATAATAATAAAACTATGCACTTTTTTGTTCTTTTTTTTCTTCCTTGCGCATTTCTTTCTACTACGGCGCTGATGTTTTTTTCGTCTTCTTCTTCTGCTGCTGCTGCTGCTGGTACTTAAGCAAGTGACGGCTGTCAAATAACACTTGACTAAAATGGCTTTCCGTAAAATTACTTCGATGTTCTTCTTCGTTCCTTTCGCTGAGCTGCCTTGCCTGCCAGTGCAGTGCCACTAACAAAACTTATGTAACATCCCATCCCAATCTCTCACATCGGCATTTTCCTCTTTCTTAGTGAAGTACACATTCTCTTAAAGCTTCTCTGAAGTTAAAGTTAAACCAACTCCTACTTAGTCACGGACGTGGTTTTTCTCTACCCCACAACTAGTCAATACATTTACTTTTTTTACACTCGAGTAAAACGCATCGATAGACAAAAAGACACGATGAACAAATTCTAATAAGCAAACAACAAGCAGAAAGGAGGAGGGAAGCAAAAGTAAGCTTTCCAAAAAAAAACGTTTCTTGAGAATTTAAAGAATTCCTTGGAAATGGGAATTGAATATATTTTTTACGTAGGAAGAAACGCTGAAGCTTCTTCTCTTCTGTCTTTAGTTTTTACTGTTGTCTGCTCATTCGACTACGAAAAGCATAGTTTTCTCGAATCATTATTACATTAACTTCAGTAGAGAAAATGTATCCAATGTTAACCTTAAGTTTCCGATTATGTTTGTAATCTGTAAAAAAAACAAAAAAGTTTTTGAAAATAGCAAAATAAAACCAGACAAAATTGTTGCTCATTTCTTGTAATCTGGGATGTTTCATACTATGAATCCATTTATCTGCGTTTTTTTGTTAAACTGTGGAAAAAATCTGCCACCAACATCGAATTCTGTGTGGAAATAAAGCACCGGCAAAATATGGACCACGCCTTGAAACTTTCAAAATCGTTAAAGCCTTTCGTAGTAATTAAGCTTGTATCTAGCTGTTTTTATGACTCGGCTTTGTGTAAGCTTCAGTAGAGCTTATGTAGATAATTTCATTTATCACTGCACTGCTTTTTCTCGAGTATAGGTTTTTGTACTATTTTGCTTACAACCGTTGACTTATTAGAAGGATGACAAGACGACAACAATTGCAGAAGTAAAATTGGGTCTGGTTCTGGTTCCCTGTTTCACTCTCACGCTTGACGGAAAATATTTGACATATTTGTGGCGTTGTTGCATTGCATGTGTGTGTGTTCGGAAAAGACCTACCACCATCATCCACTACTATACTGTCATGCTTCATGCCTCTTACACCGTACATCATGCCATCCATCCCATCATGTAAAGAGTCATCAGTAATGGTAATTGTTTCGTTAGATTTTTTTGTTACTCATTTTTTGTTCAGATAGCTCGTATTTCGTGCACCAAAATGCAACGGAAGAGAAGAAAAAGAAGACATCCAAGTTGTTCGTCAGCACTTGTAAATGTTTCCATCGTATTACTCATGCACTTTTAAATTTCCGACTCCACCGACTTACAAGCTACAATTACAACCATGATGGAGGCATACCAAGAAAAAAATACCAGAAATAGACGCGTATTTTATTTCGCCAAACAAATACTCATTTTCTTATTATTCGCAGCAGCTGCTGACCGATTTTGTCGAAAACTGTCACTTTAAATCCATTAAATGGCATTGTACTGTAATTTCGTTTTGCTTTATTTTCTTCTTTCTGCATTTCCAAGACTGTTCCACTTCATATTTCTTACTTTACTATTGTATTACGATTTCAAAATTTGAAATATACTTTTACATTGTCATTTAAAGATGAACACCATGCCAAGCCAATTTTAAAAATGCTATGAATTTGTGTGGTTGTATGGGGAACTGAGTTGAGTGCGTGTGTGGCATTATATATGACATGATGACGAGTAATGTGTGAGGGACGCTGCTGCTGGTGGCGGCAGATTAATAATTTTAATAAGAGATTCTTCTTGGGAATAAGTTAAAAAGGGAAGGGAAGATGAGATACAAAAATGGTAATCATTTAATATAACATTATCACATCACAAATTTCACATCCAACTCACAAATTGTAATAATCTGTTGCTGGTTCTAGCTTTAGCTTAATTTTCTCTCTCTCTCTCTCTCTACAAATTTTGCATGGTCTGACACGACATGGGTTCTAGTCTCTCTTTGGCAAGACCTATAAGACATGAGAATGTAATGACGACAGGCGAGATAATAATTTGAAGGAGTTGAATAAGGAAGATCTACTTAATTAAGCTGACTTCCCTCCTCTCTCATCATCTCGCAGTCCTCCTTCTTCTACCACAATAGTTAATTTTTTTAGCATAAGAGCCAAGAGGAGAACGAAAGAGACTCACAACATATAAGCAGGACTGAAGCATGTTATTAAAAGAGAAGAAGCCACTCTGCTGTTGTTGTTACTGCTGCTTCTGCGTTTTGCTACTTTTTTTTACGTGTTCACCTTTTTACAAGAAAAAAGTTTCAATTATCACTCAAAAGAGCAGCTCATAAAATCCTTTCCCTTTATGCTCCTTTATCCCATGAAGAGAGAAAATTATGATGATGCGTTAACACACGCAGGGGAACGCGATTTATGCATGCATGTGAGAATGAGATTATTTAGTCACCCTATCTCATTCCTCCTCTGCATCGCATCACTACTTCTCCTTGTAAAGAATGTAATGAAAGGAGCTATTACATCTCCTTATGATTATCATCGTCATCATCATCGCAATTCCATCGCATCGTCATAGCAAAATCTACAATCTCCTGCTACTAAAAGTAGGCTTTATTCTGTATTGGGAGAGAGATAGATGAGATAAGCATTGTTATTACTAGATCGGAGATCTAGTTATGCGATTAGTCTGTTTGTCCGTCTGTCCGTCTGTCCGTCTGTCCGTCTGTCCGTCTGTCCGTCTGTCCGTCTGTCC
>JAHZNJ010003200.1:0-11363 GCA_027744475.1 Lepidocyrtus cf. sotoi NNG-2020 | reverse complement strand
CTCTATCGATTGCAACAATAAAAAATTTTGCCTGAAATTTTTCGTATTTGAATATATGGGCATTGGAAAAACACAATTTTTGCAATATCTCCGGAACCACCTTATAATAGCAGCTAAAAATTTGCATAATTACTTCTCTTACCGGTAGGTATTCACCACAAAAATTTCATGGCAAAAGCTCTCTGGATGGTCACAATGTTTACTGTAAGTAAGAGCAATACAATACAATATTCAAACAATTTATTTGCAAGACATGTTTCTTTTTTGTTTGGTGATTAATAGCAGAGCGGCGGCATATGGGATGTTTGTGGTTGGTTGTTGCTGTTGCTGCTGTTGTTATTATACTTTTTCTCAATCGATACAGAGAAGAGGTGCACTAATAATAAATTGGTGTATTATATGATGGCTAAGGCTGCTGAGAAAAAAAAGTGATTTATTCTTATTCTATTTTGCGTATGTGCCATGAAATACCTAAACCAAAACTAACAAAATAACATAGTTTTGATAATATAATACATTCACCTGTTTTTAATTTTCTAGAAGAAGGCGGAGGAGGAGATGAAGAGAAAACATCCCTTTTCCAGCAAAATTTATTTTTTAGGGCGAATCGATTCTTAGTTTGCTAATGGAGAATAGCATAACCAGAAAAAAACTTCTCAAAAGTATTTCTCTCCACAGTATTTTCCACTTATCGTCGTCATCAGCATCATCACCATCATTTATTCAATTTAAACCTTTTTTTAAACTTTTCCATCACGCTCCCAACGAGGCTCTAGAAGAATCGTTAATATATTAGAACACTTTAATAAGTATGTTTTATACACAGACTTAAAGGGACCATTCTTGAAATAAATGCACTCATCTATTTTTAGTGATGTTGCGTTGCTCTTCATCTCAAATCTATTTCCATTTATGTAAAAAAACATACATATAAAATTACATTATTGAAACCGATTAATGTGGTCCTTTTTTGTGTTGTGTGTATACAGATACAGATACTAGACTAGAGCTCGGTTCTTTTTTGCCTATCCATCCATTATTCGCATTCTTCGTAATTATTTTTATCATTTCCATGACTTTTTTATATCATGGAGAGAAAGTTGTTAAGACGGCGAGACGTTCTTTTATGGGCTTAGTTTTGCTGACAAGGAACATCTAAAAAAACATACTTTCCTTTTTTCTCTTTCTCTTTCTCTCCATTTCACTCCAATTTCAGTCTGCAGGAGTTGGAAAAAAAGATGTCAAATGTGGTAAAGCCATGAATCAAGGAGAAGTGTACGATTGCAACGGCAACAGCAGCAGCAGTAGCTCCCTATCTCATTACTTCTTTCACATTTATTCATTTTTCTTTGTTACTGTTTCCGCCTTTCTTTCGGCATATATCCCATGACTTGTGTAAATCTCTCCTCGTCAAGATAAAAATGCAAGAAAAACTGCCACCAAGAAGAAGACGACATATTATATTATTGATGGAAAGGATCGAGTATTATTCAACTTCGAAAAGTTCAATTTTAGTGAAGAGACACATCAAATTCACTTCCCGCTCTATGGAGTTATAGACGTTGAAAAATAGTGTAAACCGTAAATTCGTTATGTTTCCGTCGTCGTCATAGTCATGAATTCGTATGAAACGGAAATTCAAGTTGACTCAAAACCAATGGAAAAAAGGAAATCAATAAAAACGAATAATAAAATTCTAACCGAAGGGAAGACAAGGACACTTCTCTGTCTTCTATAATATTCATTTGCAGTAGTATGTACCCAAATGTAAGTAACTTACAAAATACGAAAAATAAAAAATAAAATAAAAATAAAATGATGATGATAGCTAAAAGCACTGACAACCAACACCATCATATTATTAATAAACTTTGAATGGAGTACAAATAGTAACTGTTATGCTAATGATGGTACTATTAACGGTCCTAGAAAAAGCTCGGGGTAACTTTAACGAATCTCATTTATTGGTCATGATTAGGCGTTAAATTGGTGTTCTAACGGGGTTGCTTCGAGCATTTACCCAGTAATGTTATTTTTATTTCTTAAGAAAAGTGAGTATGGTCATGATGAGATGTCAGCAAAATGTTCTTATCGTGTGCAGTAAAACAACAAAATATGTTGAAGTTGATTGTTATGTTAACGCTGTCATTATTTTACCCCTAGCTAAACATATGAGTATGAAAGCTTTCTCTTAAAATTGTTTTCCACTTCCTTTCTTTAATCTTTAGCTTATTATATAGAAGATTTCGTTAGTTTACATTAGAAGAAGGATCATTACTTTTTTGACACTTCATTAGTATTTTTCTCACCTTTTGGAATTAGTCAGGATGTTCATGGTTTGTGTACTCCGCCACAGTTCTCGGATCACGTACACATAGCAGATCATCATGAGCAGAGCTGGAGCCGCAAATAAAATCACAAACTTGTAGATTGCGATCTGGAGACCCTCATTAGGGCTTTGCTCCTCACAGTAATAAACGGTCACGGATGTGACGTTGTTGTAATAAGTGAAAGAATATCCTTCCTGCAATAATAACATAACATAATCAATATAATTTGGAAGGAATTTGTATGCGTCAATTTCCCTTTTCTTAAGATAATTCACGTCATAAGATATTCTATGAAAGAAAAATCATTTATTCTTCCCCTCACATTCGTCAGCAGTACAGGAAGAGACAGCACCATCGCCACAGCCCACACGAGGCAAACCGCTCTACCACAGTTAGTCATTGTACAAATGGACCTGGACCTCATTGGAAATACGATCACGATAAATCTGCAAAAGAAAAACAAGACAGAAAAGAAAGAGGAGTGAGCGAGTTAGTGAGTGCTTTGCTTATGGACCTTGGAATTGGGAAGTAGTAACAGTAACAGCAGCAGCAGTGACTATTACTATTAGATTATATAGTGACCAAGACCAAGAGCAAACCATATGGCTCGAGGCTAATGAAACGATTTAGGGGAATGGACTGATCGAGTTATAAATAGAAATTGGCAAAAAAAACTCATTCCATGCATGATTGAAAACGAAATGACAACAGTTCTTGTGCTAGTCTTGTGTTGTAATATTGTGCTCATGTCAGAGACTTTCACAGACTTGACTTACCTCTCCAAACTAACTGCGCAAAGATTGAGGACAGACGCTGAAGCGGAGAGGAGCTCCGTATACCTGACAGCTTTGCAGATTACCCCGTTATCTTCAAACAAGAGAAAGTAGAGGAGAACTTCCAATGGTATGCAGAGTAGCAGGAGCAGCAAGTCCGCTACTGACAGACTGTTTAAAGAAACAGACGCGATTAAAAAAATTTGCGTTAATTTATTAAATTAGGTTGAAAAGTTACGAAATATATTAAGAGATTTATAATTTCAAAACTCACCTAACAAGAAACAAATTAGTTGCACTACGCCCCTTCCGATCTCCAACCATTACCGAAACTGCCACAACATTCCCAAAGATTCCCACAACGAAAGTTATCAGATGTGTGATGACGATTGGATAAAATGCTGGATTTCTCTTCGCTGGGTTGAGAAAATCTTCTGGAGTGTGGAAGAAACATACACTTTCTGTGCAAGATAACATGGGATCTTCTGTGGTGGAAAAGTTCCCATCATTTTCGGGCAGGTCAGTAAACGATGTTGATGATGGGGCATCTGTACTTGTTGCTTCCATCATTACTTCCCAGGGTTAATTTCTTTTGAAATTAAATTCGGCAATGAAAACTTCCTTCGGAGGCTGTTGAAATTTAAAATAATAATCATTACTGCAATACAACAATGACAATGATATTATTGCAGCATTGCTGTGGCTTTTAAACAGAAAGTAGAGAGTGACACCTCAGCGGTAATTATTCAAATTGCTATTTTTCTTCTGTACTATAACGGAGATTGTACTACAAAAGGTTTTTGTAATTTTGCTCAACACCAGCTTTGAATTCCTAAATTTACTCAAACATTTCGCGATAAATGAAGAAACCCGTAAAATGGTTGCGTAAAAATAGTTTTCAAAGTTGCTACAGAACAACAGGATCAAAGGGACATGTTTTGTGAGTGAGCATATTATGTATCTATCTATATATTACTAATACTAAAACTTTTGAATTAATTAACTCTCCGTAATACTAACTCGGAAATTTCTCATCAATGCCATCATCATCATCATCATAGCCGTCATTAGTCTTTTCGCGAACGTAAGAAAAGCAGCAAAAAAAGTAATTAATTTGCATGAGGGGACATGGAAAGCCATAGCCATAGCTCTGTCTGTTGTAACAAACAACGAAGCACAAATACATGATACGATTTTTCGATCAAAGCGTTGTTCTTGTTGCGAAAGTTGGTAGACAAAAACGTCAACGGCGGCTACGCTTATATACTATGCTGATTTGTGTGGTGAAACTTTTTTTAACGAATAGCGCTTTTCTATGCTCCCGCAACTCAAAATCAGACTGAATCTTTTCTATATTTGATTATTTTCTAACAATGAAATTCGCATTATGCCTGAAGTAAAATAATTTGTATTTGTACTCTTCTCATGAACTCCCCACAACTTTCAAAAATTGTTTCAATTCCACTTATTTCAACTCAAATAAAGTTCTAAATTTTAAAATTCGGGGGTCGTTCTTACTTTGAAAATTTATATTTGTGTTTTAATTAAACTAAAAGTTTGTTATGGATGTCAACGTTGGTCACCTTTTAACCTTCATTTCAACCTATTCAAGACATAATGAAATGACTTTTCAACATGATATTATGTATTTCCTTAAGCTAGGGTCTATGCTTCTATTTTATCTCCTCTTTTGTTTTAAAACCCAACAAAAAAATTTACTGCCTATGATGTGATGTGATGCGACAGTACCCGGGATCATGATGACATGATGACACAGTGATAATGATTAAAATGTTGTGGTCTTATCGTATCCGGTTACAAATGTTACGAACTACCTACTATACTATATGCAATGCCCTTCATATTTACATAGAGACCGGAAAATTGTATCATTCACTCCTTAAAAAGCAAAGCTGCTTGTTTCCGCTGTACGTTGACATTGAAGCGTATCGTCATTGTCATCAGTCATCATCATTACTATACAACAAATTTACAATACTAATGTAAGAGAAGAGGAGGATTACTTTTCTGTCCTTGTCATTTCACTTCCTTCGAAATATGCCGTGGACTTACTTAGATTCATGCTCATTCACATCAATAACGCAACGCTATAATAATGGGACGATATGAAAAAATCACATTAATATAATATGAACAAGGACTCCATTAAACTTTTGATCTGGAGAAGAAGAGAAGCCAGATCGTAAAAAAAGCTGCAGCATAATATTAAGTATTAGAAACTTCAACAAATTTGTAAGCGGTAGCTACTAGTATCGGTATAAGGATTAGTTTTTAGTTTAGTTTAGTGCCAGCGCCAGCACAATAAATATATGAACGAAGAACGAGTCATATTCTTCCGCCGCTTCTGATCTGACTGATATATTAGAAGTGGCATAATAATGTATCAAATCTATTTTTAAAATAGAAGAAAATTGAGAAAGAATATTATTATGAAAGAAAGTAGAAGTATGAAAGAAGGGAGTATGATGATGATGATGTCGATGATGTGGTCAGTCATCCATGATTGATGATCATCCATCTCTATTCAACCACTCACTCACTCATTCCCTCCACCAAATGTCACTTTCAGCTTCCTTCCTTCCTTCCTTCCTTCCAACACAGATAGATATTCAAATACAAAGAAATTGAGGGGAAAAAACCAAGTTACTTTATTCCTTTTTTTCTTCTTCTCTCATGTCAGCAGCGCACAAATTTCCATATCAACTTTTCTTCGTAGTTTATTTACTTAAAACATGTGTGTATTATATCTAAAGAGAAAATTATAGAGCCTGTTAAAACTGTGTAGCTTTTATGATAAAAGCTACTGACGATGAAGAAGATGATGATGATGATGAAATGAAGGGCAGCTATAGAATGATAATGGTGGACTTTCATATTACGAAAAGATATTCCTTTGTTTTCGTTTTGCAAAAAAAACGACTGTAACCAGATGGAACAAAAGAGCAGAGGAAAAACAGCTGGACTTCATACTTCTTCTTCATACACGCATCATACTACTCATACTACAATTACACATTTAATATTATTATAAGGATCGTGATAAATGACAAGGACTTGGGGACTATGCTCCTCACGCTCACCAACCACACATCACACACCACATCAGTAAAGATAGAATGACATCATATTGATTTTTCTGCTGTATAAATATCAATTTTGAAACAAAAATCATGTCCGTCTTCTTCACTTCACTTCACTTCTCTACCACATAAGATGCAGTACTACAGCTTCAGAAATAGTAGGGAGAGGGCTGGATGTTGGATGGAGGGAGAGAGAGAAAGACAAGCTTTTAGCATTGAAATGACCATGAATAAATTTACTGAAGTGTGTAAGTAAGTAAGTGAGTGAATGAGTGAGGATGTGATGATTTAATAAAACAAGTATGTAGGAGTAAAGTGATATAAAGTAACAACATAATAAGTAATGTCTACCATCAAACCATCACCAAAAAAGTTAAAGAAAGAGAGGAAACGAGATTTTCGTGCAAAGTCTAAATAAATCACTGGAGATTGAGATAAAGTAGAAAATGTTTATTAAAAATCTACAACAACGCTAACGCTGCTGCACTACTTTTTTAAGGGAAATGACGATGACTTTTTTTTTCAACTTTTTTGTTTGCTGTGTTGTTGTACTTGTATGTAATCTGTTGTGTGAGTACTTTACGAATGTACGTTAAGTTACGGTACGTTACTTTAGGATACGTACGTACGTAGAGCCAATAAGGGACCACTTTGTTGAAGTGGAGACAAGTGTTGCTTTCACTTTGTCCAACGTCAAAAATGAAAACCTTTTTGGGAGTTGTATGGATGCTACTTCTGCTGCTGCTGCTGTTGTTGCTCTCTTTCAGCATGAACAAAAAAAGCTGACAGTTGATGAGAGAGATTTTGTCATTAGAAATGGCTAAATGTCCCTTTCCACTACTTCTCCTTATATTACCTTATGTATATATATCCTTAGAGGATTATAAAAAGCCAAAGCGATTGCAAAAATATTTAGCAGGAAGTGACTGATGTGGTGAAAATGGATTCTTAGAAAGGTTATTGCAAAATGATGATGATGATATGATGATGATGAGGATGAAAGGAAAAGGTTGGAGCTTGTTTGGCATTCCCTGTTAATAAAATTTCAAGTCTAAACAGAAACAGACAGGAAAAGGAAATAAAATATCTGGGGGCAACTGAACACCATCACCGTTATCATCATCATCACCACCACCACCACCTCTTCATCCTACGATCTATGTGAATAGAATAAACAATTCATTAAAGCAATGGTAGAAGAGGAGACTCAACGGAGCAGAAATAATCGGAAAGACTTTTACCTAAAACCGTTTTAATAAATTATCTCCCTGAACATAAGCAAATAAACTTAAGTTCCTAATGAAAATAAAGACAGGAAAAAAAGTTTACCAACTTCCTTTTTCTCAAGTAGGAGAAGTATCATCATGAGATAAGGGCTGTAAAATGGACATGGATACGATACGATACGGAAAACTTGAGTAAATGTATGTCGTCGTTATAAAATCCCTGCTGTAAAAAAAGTAAAAAAAAGAAAAGTCCCTCTAATATTGCTCTATTTAATTCTAGAAATCCTGAGAAAACCCTTTCAACGGAAGGAAGAGAAAAAACGATTTTATAAGTAGCAGCAAACGGCACTTTCCTGAGAGGTTTGCATGAGGTTCCCAGTTACTCATTGTCAAGTAACCACACTGACTGACTGCCGAGCACTCATTGGTATGGTGGAAGGTTTCAATTCGAATCCACTACCACCACCACCACCTGTGCTGTTTTGGAGGAAAGCATTTAAAGCTATAAAGGAAGCGAGCGAGAGCGAGGAGGGCACTTTATGTTCTCTTACGCTAGACCGAGACAATTAAACACTTTACTTGGAAAGTGGAAAAGAAAAATAAACACTGAGATTAAACTTTTCAAAAAAATATATAATATGGAGCAAGTTAGCTAATTTAAAGTAAGAGCGGAGGAAAAGGAAAAGGTTTTCAGTTTACATAATAAACGGGAAAGGAAAATTGAATACTTAAGGCAAGGGAAAAAACGGCAGAAGTACCAAAAGGCATTTTCCCTTCCATTTCCATAATATAATGAAGTAATGGAAGAAAATGACTCGTTTTTGTTTTGTCAAAGGCCCACATTTGTTAGTTATTAATATTATCGCTTAACAAGCATTTCATCAAAGTTGATCGCTACATTGCAACTGAAAATGATTAAATCATTATGCATGGAAAGTTAAATCCTACAGATATTAACAAAGCACAACTTTATCAAAGATTATTTATTATGAAAAATAAATAAAAAATATGATTTTACTATCAATAACAACACACAAATATTTTATCTCATAAAAATAACAAAAGCAAGCAGCCATATTAATTTACTATTTTAAGAAAATAATTCGGAATTATTAAGACTTCTTCTGAGTAAAAGTATAAATGCGTAATAAAAGAGTAACTCTATTTGCTTGAAATTTTCTGTTTTCTTTCTTTCTTTCTATCTGCCCACCTACTTAACTTGCTATCAAGATACTTATTATGTGCTTGCTCATTGTCATTGCTTACCACCAGTTTTGTAGTCGCTTTTCCCCTTCAATAACCATTCAACTAGAGATTAAAGTTGTTGTTGTTTTCTCAACAACGAATACTAAACTTTTCCCTCTAGAATTTTATTCTTCATCTTCTCTCTGCCTTACCCTTTTTTTGTTAGCAAAAAGGTTTGCAAAATCTGCGTCAACAACTTCCCTTTTTATTCTCTTCTTCTTCAACAGTTTGTTTGTTATGAAAAATGCGGCAGCTGCCGCTGCTGCCGCCGCGCTTTCTCCCTCTTTCACTCCAATGATGACAATAAAACAGAGAGAAATATAATACAAATTAAGTATATACCTACTTATGTGTGATGATGATGATGATGATGGAAATAAAAAGGTCTCCAATTTTCCGAACAATCTCCTTCACTCCTCTCCACTACAACAACCACCACACATCCCTCCTTCCTTCCTCCACTGATTTTAAGTCAGTAAAATAGAATTTCTCTAAAAGCATGTACAAGGAAAACCAGCGGCGTGTTTTTCTGGAAAAAACTACAACAACAACTGGAAAACGTGATGGTTTCATGTTTTGTTACCCATATACAGTGATTATGTTCAGGGATGGAAAATATGTCGTGCTTTTCTTCTGTATCTCGTCTCGATATTATTTCTTCTCTTCGTTTTCCACACTTTTACTGTTCAGTAGTCATTGTCACGTTAGTCGTCAGCAGCAGCTCGCGGGTTGCATTATAAAAGAAAAACTTTTGTTTTTTCGACTTACATATATTTTCTTTGAGAGGAAGAGGAAAAGCAAAACTTGATGATGGAGACGATGATGATGGTGATGAGAATTGTATGAGATGCGAGTGGGTTGCGTGATGTATTCTCTGTTAATGACTAAAACTAATTCCACTTCCTTTATTTTTCTTCATTATGATGACGATGATGACTCCCTCTCCCCTTCTGGTTTATTCACAATGACGTTCTTTATATTTATGTTTATAATGTACGTAATTCTGTGGCAAGAGTGTGTATCTACTTTTGTCTGCATTTGAGATGATAAATGCTATGTTTCTCCTCTGATTTCATTACTGAACTGATAAATAACTTTCTTCCAACTTTTTTCTAAACATAATATTTAAGATTATAACGGTTGGTAAGTTGTAAGTTTGCAGATACGTACGTACTAGCATGTAGATACGTGTACATCTCAAAATTATCAGTATACGTTTGCTGACGCTAGAAAATTTTCGTTTTCTCTCTATTTAACTTTCTTTTGTTGAACTGTACATGAATTGGTATTATGTATATCATTTGTTTGCAATTATCATTTTTCTTTTCTTCATTTATTTTGAAGGGAAGGATCAAAGATACAAAGTTAAATACCAAGGTAAATGGATCGTATGCTTAGGTATTGCTGATCTCCTATATATGCTATCAATTTTCATTAAATAGGTTGACAGAAGGGATGAAGAGAATGATGGGATCTTTGCCAAAAAAGGGGATTAAGAAAGCAGAACACAATACCAGAAGGTTATTAAGCAAGGCTAATTTTTTCGTGCCCTTCTGATCATAATCCTGTTTAGGTAGATCAAGTCTTCTTTCTACCTTATCTTCTTTTCGCAGAAGCTTCAAAATGAAAACAGAAAACAATTAAGTGCGTTTGAATTGTATTGACAATAGGGCATTTTATTGAAAAAGGTTTACTACAAAATAAACTAAAGGTTGTTAAAATTCAAATACAAATAGACAACTGCAATTAACGCCCCCTCAGCCACTGAAAAGTAACAAACAGGAGAGCTACCACGTTACAAAAGCTGTTATAACTTATAACGTCCTACTTTTAATAATCATAGAAGTTGTTTATGTACCATTCTTCAAAAATAAACAACCGGACGGATTGACGTGAAAAGCAAGCACTTTCTAACACTGGTATGTCATGTCATAATGGATTCTCTTTGGTAAAGTGACAAAAGAATGTTTGTGGTGTCACGTAAGAATGTACATCAAAACTCAAAGGGGAAGTGCAAATTCAAAATACAAAAAGGTGCATGTATACTTAGCTTTTGTCAGATGTTCTTGTTTGGTACGTGAATTCATCTGCATATGCTCAGGTTTGAATGTAAACGTATTATAAACTTATTGACCATTTCAAGTTCAAAGCCGACGAAGAGGAGGAATGGAAACCAGATCAGGTGCTACATTTTTTTGCCACCACCACTAAAAGAAAGGGTTGGAATTTGGGGAAGAGGAGGATTTGAAAAAGAAAATTTAAACAATAATATGGTTATGAGCGTTGCGTTACTCTATAATCCTCCTTCTCTCTCTCTCTCTTCTGCCAAGTTTTTTTTTGGTTTTATGGCAACTATACACAAGAGACCGTGCAATTTGTCCATTCTTTTGTTTCTCTTTCTCTGTTATGTTTCTTCTCTCTTCTTCCAGCAAAATAAATTGTGTGACTGGATTGATTGATTGACTTTCTCCATGCAATCTCTGATCGTTCCACTTCAATTGTTATAAGAAGGTAAAACCGCAGCAGATATACCATAGAAACCGCCTGCCTGCCCGGTTTAGCTCAGGCTAGGCTAGGCTGCTGTTGGCTTGCAAAATTGGCTGCGTAGAAAGAAAATGCAATGGTGAATGGCTCCCAGGTATTATATCGTAAAATAAAGAGGGAGAAAAAAGAATGCTCGCTCCATAT
>JAHZNJ010003199.1:0-15663 GCA_027744475.1 Lepidocyrtus cf. sotoi NNG-2020 | reverse complement strand
GTTCTGGAATTCTCTCTCTTGTGAAGGCAGCCAACTTTTGTTGGAAGAAGACGTCTTGCATTAGAACCTCTCCACGGGGTCCTACTGTTTCCTCTGCTACTAGACTGGGGAAAGCTGCACCGTGCAGGTTTGTAGCGATTCCATAAGGAGGGGAGAGTTTTAAAGAAGAATTGCCGACTTCTTCAATTAAATTATTTGTTGTTGGTGATGATTGTAACTGTTGATGGTTAAAGGAATCTGGAATCATCGCTAAAACTCCTCCAAAACATAATGGAAGGAGTAGTAAACGAACAAACCTCATTTTTTATTTTAGAAAAACAAACTTTTCCTACATTTGCATTTGCGGATTTACAATTTTAGTTGTCTGCTACGACTAACTTTGGGAGAAGCACTGAATCGGTTCTTTTCACTTTTCTACAATCAATCAACGTATCATCGCATCGATAGCTTGTAACGTAAGGCAAGGTCACTGCACTAAGGCGATTATAAAAGTAAACCCTTTTATTTTTAAACTTTCTTTACTTTACAGTTTCTGGCAATAAATGCATATAAGTAGTACATGGCAAAGGCTTGCTCGTTTTAAGTAGCCTGGATGCAATCAATGATTATAGCTGCGATTTTTATTACTTCTGTCAGGGCAGCAAAGGGCAAGCAGAGAGTGCATATCAAAAAAGTTTTGCTTCTGTTTACATGTTTTTGATAAAGTACTTGTTTGTGCACTTTGTACACGGGAGCAGGCCCTTTTTGTCTGTTGCTTGTTGTACTTCCTGATGCTTGGGTGAAAACGGAAATCCCCAATAAAAAAGACAAATCGAGGGAATAAGGATCCTTTACAGTTACGGTCATATTTACAGAATATAAGCTCCTGATCACATCGCATTGCGTGGTAGTTGTGATTTCAACTGCAAGTACTGCAACAGGTGCAAATAAGTGCATGCTTACTGGATGATGGAAAAATACAAAATGAAATTGATATAGGACATCAATTTGCCGCAAACAAAGCACCAAAAAGGGTTACGATACCAAGACTCCAAACCAAGCATAAATAACGCCTTTGACTAATGGCTTAATTTTACTATAAAGTGCAAAATATTCTCTAAAGGAAACGGAATCAGCAGGCAAACTAGTAGAGGGACAGGGAGAATGCTGCTGAAGCCAGGTATGCATAGCAGAACTTTGTTTTATCAATATCATCAATCGTTTCTCAATGCTTACTGATATAAATTGAGAATCATTTCTAAGGACAGATAATGTAAAATTACCTAATGAATTAATACAAATGCAATCAATCCTCAACTGACATCTCATGTCCTGATAATTTAGTTGCAATTTTTATTCACATAATAGAGATGTTTTAGCCAATTGTAATTTGAATTCGAATCTGAAAGAAATTACCTTTAATTTGGCAGAAAAATGCCGTTAAGTATCATTACAGTAATTTCATTATAAAAGCATATAAGTATATGTGCTTAATTAGTGATATTCATTATTCAGTGGGCTCAATGGAGAAACGCTAATCGTTAGATTTAATGAACTCGATTAGTTTTAACAGTCAAACAGCCATACAATAAAACGATTGACGCACTTCTGCAATTAATATTAACTCAAAGCAATTAACAAATATACTTTCTTTGGAAGTTTTAATTACCTACCTACAAAGATGCTAACTTTTGCAAAGATGCTCACTTGCCTATAAGACAGTCAAACAGTATTTTCTTATATAATCAAGTTTAATTAATATTAAACAATAAACCTGAATTGCCTGGTGTTACCACACCCTATTTAAAAACAATGCATTTTGTTAAAACTTTGTTTTCATTGTTGCTGATAATGGCTTTGGCCATTGGAAGCTCCAAGGGTTTCAAGATAGCTGGCAAGAAAGGTTGTTACTGTCCATCAGTCTATGAGCCTGTTTGCGGCGAGAATAACCATACGTACTCGAATGAGTGCGGGTTGGAATGTGCAGGTAAACATGTTTTTACAAATGATTGATTTTAAAACTGATGAGTACAGACTTACCTTTCTTATCGTTAGTTTCGTTTGCCTACAAATAATACTGAAATCTGACAAATTTTCTTATATTTTTTTGTCAATAGGTGTTGTGAAAGCCAGAGATGGGGAGTGCTAATTGCTTATATTGGCAAGAATGCCGATCAATTAGAGAAATTTCTTGAACCAACTGAAAGTCTGAAACTGCCGCAAAAATAATATAAACTAACAACCGCAGACTACAAATGGAGAGTCAAATGATGAACATTTTAAAATTAAAATTGAAATATTGACCAAAAAATAATAAAAATGTGAACAAGAATTTAAGCCATTTTTGGGGCTAAAGAATTTAATTTCAAATTTATTCTTTTCGCATGTTTTTTAAAACTACTTTTGCTACTTGTGGTCTTTTAGTTTCTGTATTTACGGATAACGCGAAAGAAAGTCATCTTTACTTGAAATTCGTAAAGGAATCGAATAAAAATACTGTTTTTTTATTCTCAACTTTTGTAAACCATAAACATACTTACAATTAGTCACTAATGTATGTACACAGATCTTCAATTAATTTTCATCGTCGGGATCGCATCATACTAATTGCTAGAAGGATGACCATAGAAAGATGGAAAATGGATTGTACGATGGCGACTATCTGTGAAAATAAAAATCACAACAAAAAATAATTTTAATGATTCTGATCAAACTACAAAAAAATAAAAAAATCAATTCCATTACAAAAAAATTTCCTTGTCTCAATGTACCCCAGCGACTAAAGCTTCCCAACTTAAAATCTCTCCAGTTTGCAATGTGGGGTAGTACAAACGGACATTCTCTCCGAGTTTAGCCTGTCTCACCCCAGTGGTCGTTGTTGTAACATCCACGAGCAAAATTATAGCAGCGATGAACACAAAGAATGCTGCCAGAACATGGATTACTATGTCAATGAATGTGACAAGCTTCAAACTGGATAAGGAAAAGGAAAATATTATGCTGACGAATGTTAAGACAAGGAAAGAGATCATGACGTGGACGAAGAAGTAGTCGAATGGAAGTCCAGACACCAAATAAAAGATCAGGGACACTGTTCCCAGCACCTTTAAGAACAATTTTGACAGTAAATTCAAATTCTTGTAAGAACCAAAGACGTTTTTTCTAAATATATGCATTTTAATTTTTGTTTCAATTTCAATCAATAAAAACAAACTCACAAAGATTAAAACTTTGGCTGGTGTGATGTTCCCTAAGGATCCCCCCATGGGTAAAACGAAACACATTTTCTTAAAAATATTTACAAATCACTACCTAACAAAAATCAAGACAGAATAGCTTAAAGTTTAATACTGATTTTTGTCGAATTACGATTGACCTCTCTGATTGAAATCTGTCGAGTGACTGAAAGACTGTCTTTGTTTTAGAGAAAAGCGCTTTAGGGAAAAATTCTTGGTGTTTTCGTTTTATGTCATTTTATGGTTATGTAAGAAAGAAACAGTAACATTATATTGTTTTGGTTTGTTTATAGCCATGCGTGTGGGAGTAATAACATCTTACGTAGAGAAAAATCAAAGCCTACACAATCGTAAAACAAGTTATACGAGTACGGAGAAAATGTTGAAGGAAATGAAATGGTCTTTTTATCTGTGCTTGAATTTCTAAAACCAGGCGCATAGGCGCAATAGCCTTTTTTGTAGGCAAGGTTATGCTTAAAAAATGCAAGTGTTCGTTTATGTTGTATAGTCAGAGTCAAAATCTTTCATAAATGGTTTTATTTTACTATTTAGCAGATCGCTGAAGTGAAAACCCACGCTGTGCTGTTGACTTTAACTTTCTCACATCAGTTTTTCTTCCACACAAGTACAGCTCAGCTTTAAAACAAAAAAGATGTGAGGTGGTGCTTGATAGTCAGTTTAGTATGTACTTGTATGTATGATGCAAAAAAATATTTCAGTACGTCAATCTCGACAAGGCGGTAGCGGTAGCATAAAAATTACCTAAGCCTTCGTCTCCTTCTTACAATATTAGCGTAAGCGTGCTAAAACCGAGATGACATTGCGATTTGCGATGATGTGATAGCAGCATTTAAACATCGTCAATGTTTAAAAACATTCAAAATTTTTATTGTACACCTAAATACAATATTGCATAGTTTACTATTTTATTGGCAGCAATTAACTTTGGAACAAAAGTTATTTTGATTTTTAAAGTTTTGTTATTGTAGATAGGGCGATTTGATGAGTCGCTCAGTTTGTCTGTAGTTTGTCATGATTTATGTGGGCATAACCGAAGCATATTCTTTGCATAGTTGACTGATAATACAGGAAAATGGAAGTTGATGTAATATAAAAAGTTAAAGATAAACAAAAACAGCTCTATAATGAATTTGAATTAATGGCCATGAATTATAATTTTTAAAAGTATTTTATGCATTGCACCACACACAAAGACACGATATATAATTAAATATTATGAATGGTTGATTCATATTTACAACTATAACTACTGTTTATTAATTACTTTTAAAAATCTATCCAATTCAATTTTCGTTCCGTGCACCGATTTTATATTTATGATTTGATGCTTGATGATAAACTATATAGTTTGTTTGCTTAAAAGTAAAATTTAAAGGAAATCTACAAAATAGTAGTTTGGCATGTCATTGTGCAACAGAAAAAATATTGTTGTACATTGTAAATACTTATAATTCAAAATTTCAATTCATTTTTTAATATCAATCACGAAGAATGTCCGTGGTAAATTTACTATTGCGAAGATGCTATATGCCATGCCTAACTCCAACAATACTGATTCGTGTAAAACGCAATGGTAGAATTACAAAAAAATCTTAATCCAATTTTCCATAATATGCCATCACAATCCACTCAGCTATTGATGACTTTTACGTTAAACAAGGTCAGTTGTCCATTTAAAAGTTATTTAAAAAGTTCCGGTCTCAGTTACGTAGTTTAGTTTCAGTTTAGGGATCATTCCCGACGGTTAACTTGCATCGTAGCATCCATTGTAGTTATCCTCATAGTAAAAGAAGTTAATTTCATAAGATTCTATCAAAAATGGGGTTTCCTTCTGTACTTGCATTTAGTGCAGCTATTGTGCTCTGTCTATTCGTAAGAACAAGAACTTACCTACTTGCTAAACTTTATTAATTAAACAAAATAAATATTTAACTGTTTCGAAATAGGTAACTGGAAATAGCGGAAGTCATCATGAGCTGTGCTTGGATAAAATGGTTAACTTCACCCAAATCGAGTTCGTAGCGCTTGGAGAATGCGTCAAGGTACTTTAAGTGTTTGCACCAACATAAAGTCATTTTGAATCATTAAAAACGTTTTCAACTAGCCCATTAAAATATTATTGTAGGAGTATGCACCAGCACCTGCTGCTGGAGTCACCGAATCTCCCGAACAAGTTAAGGAAAGGATCAAAAAAGCTAAGGAGAACAAGGTACATGTATTGAATTAACTCAACTGATGAGATGAGTATTTTCTTCTACCTTTTTGGGGCTATGTGAGATTAAAATAAATCCACTAATCTAAAAACTTTTAACCTATTCCAGTGCATGGAAGCCTGTTTCATGAACCACAAAAAAATGGTATAAAATTTTAAATCAAATCACGGCATATAAGACCGTTATCTAATTATACAATTTAAATCATGGATCATTATAAAATCATGTCATATAATTATGTTTCTGTAGTTTGATAATGGAAAGTTCAACATGGACAATTCCAAGAAATTTATCCTAGAATTTCCTACAGAAGTACAAGCTGATTTGACAAAGTCTTTGGAGAAATGTGCAGAGAGTGTAAAGGGTATGTAGAATAGTAATTTAATTAAATAATAGCTGAAGATGATTGTAATCACAACAAAATGTACACTTTTCATAGGAAAAACTCTGACCATGAACAACAACTGTCACGAATATGAAACATTCATCAAATGTGTTGATGACGATGAAAATAAGGTATTTCTTTTTAAAAAACTGAGCATTTATTTTGCTAAAACTGACAATTTTTTATTCAACCTTCAGTCAATCGTTTTTAAAACATAAGTCCCTAACATATTATCGGACTTTTCCTTATTGTACAGATTTGCAAACGGAAGGATTAAGCACATAATTGGCAACCGATACAAAACCGATAAAATAAATCGTAACCTAAATCTTTGTTTCTCTCTAGTTATATTATAAACAGCGCATGAAATATAAATATTAAACAGGAAATGGGTCTAATTTATTAATAAAATGCAGTACAATGAAATATTATAACTGTCGATTTAATGGATGCATGCATGATACATTTTACTCATTTAATTAAGTCGTTTGTATATTGCCATTACTCTTCCGAGACGCGATGCGAGGAGAGACGAGCCTACATCAATGCTGATAACAAAGTGTGTTTTGCAAGAAAACTAGTTCACCTTTTAATCATAGGAAGGTTTCTCTGACGTGCAGTGTTGTAAAGATATTTACTATTTACTACAACCAACGACGAAGTTTTATGTCATGACAGAATTAGTTTTAAGTAAAATTGCACCAATTTTACGATGTTGTCTAACTAAAAATGTCAAAAATCTTTGCTTTACTTAAAAAACCTTTTGTAAACTGCTATGTACAACAAACAGGTAATGATGAAGGAATATTGACAAGAGGGTAAATGAATTGAATAAGTATAAAATGAAGTTAAAAGAACAAATTGAATGATATACTATACGTACTACGTACACAGATAAGTGGTTGGTTTTTAAAATATAAGGCAAGATGTTGTACCATGTATTTATTTAAGATATTTCACTTTTTTTAGCTACAGCTACAAGCAAATATACAATATCAACAACAATCAAAGATAAAGACATAAATGACATAACAGTAAATATTCCTGTTCTTATATATTTAAAAAGTCTATTTCTTTATAATTCAATTCTTAAGCTAAGCAAGAATAAAATAGGGATCAATAATAATTTATAATAATTTCTTAGTTCATGACAAAAACGATATTTAACGGGTCTTATTCGCCCTTTTCTTTGAATGATAACTACGAAGATGTTTTTTCAGATCCTCCTTGCTGACAAAGATCCTGTAACAAGCGTCCAACTGGCATCTCCAAGTCAAAGGCTCGGTCTTAGAAACGAAAGAACTCGCAACGATGACAGGTGCTGGGACAGGCTCATTAGTTTTATTAAAATCGGCTGATGGAGTGACCATTGTGATTCCAGTCTCGTGATGACGAATCAAATGAGTCTACAAATAAAATTATAATCAAATTAAAACATTACTTTAAAAAATTTAAATATTAAGTCACGTTGAGATAGGAAATGTGGAGAGGGGTAAATGAAATGAAGTATTACCTTCAGATACTGCTTGCGAAGGAACCGTTTGCCACAGAGTTTGCAGAAATGCTGCTTTTCTCCTGAGTGGACCACCAAATGACGGTTCAATTCGGAACGTGTTTTATAAGCTTTTCCACAACTCTCATGATCGCAGTTGAACGGACGGTCAGGACGATGGAAAGACTCATGCTGGCGCAAACTTGATTGATTATTGAACAATTTATTGCAGTATGTACAGGGAAGAGGTTCTTTGATCTTCCGAACTTTTCGAGTCTTTCTTGCAGCTCGTCTCTCGGCTTCAGATGTTTCTACACGAAAAAAATAATATAATAATCCATAAATATGTCAATATGTGCATGCATAAATGGATCAACAAACAACGAAGGAAATATGTATTATATTTTAGAGAACGCCGCAGCTCCAAAATTACCTGAAGCAGATGAAGTATCCGAACCGGGAGGTTTCGGTAAAGCCAGTCTATTGTGATTAAATCCACCAAAGCAATCCATCCCGTTAAAATTATCAAGTTCTTGAGATAAGTCCGATGAGTCCGTTCCATATCGATGCTGAAAGGGGCGCTTGGAAATGCATACTATCCCTTGATTAATACGCTCTGCTGATGATGAAGCTGATGTGGTGGGAGCATCTTTATAGCAGTCGCTGCTATTGGACTGTCCAGATAGTCCAGAATCAACATCATCGATATCAGTCGCATCTTCTGAAAAGAATAGAATAGAAATTGAGGACTTGCATGGGGGTTGCTTTCTACAACTAAAAACGGAAAAAGCGTACATCTTTTTCTTTTTCTACCACTTACTTTTTGCTGTACAAGCTACATTGGCCAAGATTAAAAGACTGGGTCCACGCTCTTGTTGCGAATCCGGTTCCTTCTTAATATGAACTTCCCCCGATGGAGAAGGACATCCAGCCGAAGATAGGAAGGAGGAGCTTATATCTTCCTGTTTAATGTGGTGTAGCGAGGCACCGTAAGCCGGCTCCGACTTTATATTTCTTAAAGTTTGAAGATACTCCTGATTAGTTATCATCATGCAGCCAGCAGCAGCACTTCCCTGATGAATTCCAGCGATTGGTGGTGGAGGTGTACATGGCGCTGGCAAGGTTTCTGCAAGTATCTTGGCACAGCTATTAACTGTTGTTTGTAAGCTCCCGAGTTTCTGACTTATGTAGTTAAGGGAGTCCCACATCATTTTCTTTTCAGTCGGCGTAGGCATCTCTTTCTCCCTTTCCTCGTGCTGAAGTAACCGCATCTTCATGAGCGATGAATTCCATTCCTCAGTCGTTTCGATTTCCCTATTCGTATATTCTGCAGCCGAAGAGCTCGAAGGAGTAGCAGGACTGGCTGGGGGAGTATTCGAATCTATAAGGCCTTCAGCTTCAGCAGGGCCACTACGGCAAGCACCAACAAGCACTAACTTCGGTGTCGGAAGGACATCTTGGACTTCCTGTTCACTGAATGAATTTATCTGCTCACCAACACCACTGTCGCAGTGTGATAAAGAAAACATGTCTTCAGATACAGCAGAGCATTCAGCAGACGTCATGAAAGTGGTTTCTTCCGCTGCTCCTCTTCTTCCTTCACTCCCTTGTACCATCATACCCGTATTTGTCGTTGCAGATGAGAACTGAAAACAAGCAAAAGCAAACAACTTTATTACAACCACAACTAATCTCAGTTAAGCATTTCGCGTACCGTCGGTACTTACGATTCCAGAAGGAAGCTAAATCAAACGAACATTGCACCTAGAAGCCTGCGCATATTATTCCTAACTGAGAACTGACGTTTGACGATGTAATGACACATTTTCGCTATTTTACTGCATTTTAACTACTTTTTTTTATTATTCTACAAACAATACTTAACCATTGATTTGATTTGAGCTTGAACAATGTAACAATGTAATGTAAGTTGTTATTTTTTCGTGGTAGTAAAAAATATTATAGCTTCATACACCTTTCTTCTCTACTCTCTTTCTCTCCTAAAAAGTTAAATGCTGCTGGCTGAGTTAAAATTAAATGTAATTTTCAACTTACTTTGCATTAAGTGCTTTTACCTTTTTTATTCGTTCTCCTCACGCAGCAACAGCGTTAAGAATGGCACCGGCTGAACTAAAATTTAACTAACTTTTAAATTTTAACAAAAAATCAAGTCGCAGTTTTTACTCAAGTAAAAAAGTTGAGAATGTGAGAGAGGTAAAATGAGCGATCACAGAGGTGTAAAAATTCTGTGTTCTTCTGGCTGAAGATGAAACATCTTCTGACCGAAAATTGTCCTAAGCCAAGCCTAATTTCGTACATTCAATCTTGTTTTCACGTATACTTTCCGTTTTTAAATGCGTATCCTTTTACTCTTTTTGCGAAATTCAAAATAAAGCCACCGAGTTCCTTGAACTTTTGAAAACTTCATCATAGAAAGAAATTCTACAATTCTACTGACTCTGATATAAAAATTCTGAATGCACCATGTAATCAAGCAATACCAGTACATACAAATGAAGCAATTGAATGCAAAACAGAGAGTGCATTTTGCGCAATCGCATTGAATGCACGTGTTTGAGGGCAGAAGACAGAGGGGCCATGCAGTCTGCTCGGTTTTGAAATGGTATTACCCATTTCTTGTATTTTCTTCTTTAGGCGTTTGACTTCTGGCCCATGGATGGATGGAATCCTCAATTGAATTGGATAACACTCATCAAACTAAAAAGCACTTTTTTGCAACTCATATTTTGCCAAAGCAAGTTACATACGTCTTTACGAGTGCATGAACGTCTTCGTCATTTCGAGCTATCCTTGATTTTTCCTTTATGTGTTTACTTAATTTGCATAATATAAGGCATCAGGCATGGAGTTGAGTTTTTACAGCAAAACGAGCAGGGATATCTTTATCGAATTTTGGAGTTTGTCATATTATATGTCATGTTCATCGTTCATGCCATGCGTTTGTCTCTCTCTCCTTCTTCATCGGTTGATGCTTCTAGATGAAGCTTCGTTTCGTTTCATTGAATAAAATGTAAGATTTTTTTTAAAAATTGACTAGAAATATGGACTTAATGACAGTTGCGATTTTAGACGAAATGCATGTTTCTCTTTGTTGCCAATCCTCTAGTTTTGATGTTTGCATAAATTGTAATGGTAGAAAAGATTTATAAATAGTTCAGCCTCAGCCTAACTACCCGCTAAGCTTTCAATTTTGAAAATAACTTCAACTTCGAGAAACTAAAAATATAAACCAAAGGTAAAATGTTGATTACTGATCGTTTTTTGGCATTTCATTCGTGGTGAAGTGAGTCGAGAAAGCTTTAAGGTTTAGGCAATGGAAAAGATTTATGATTTATGGGATGCATCATGCATTTCGTGATTCATCCTTTAAACCCGTAATGAATGACGTTTTCATATACCTATGTATCGTTCTTCTTTTCAGATTTGATGACCAATGGCAATGAATTGGAGAAGGATTTGCCATTTCGTAAATTCTTTTGTTTCTCTATTTCCTGTTGCAATACCACACGTTTTCATTTGTGACTAGGTAAGCCTGGAAAGGAATACAAGATGGACAAAAGATGATTTCTTCTGCCTAAATAGAAGTACGTATGTCGTGTTTTAAAAAAATTCAACTCAATCAGAGACTATAAAAGCCTCCAGCAAACCACACTTCGTCTTCATTTCGAGTTTGAGATTTGAAGCTTTCGGAGCCTCTGAATCAGCGCATCATTACGTAATTGTCAAAAATTCATCAGTGAATCTTAAGAAGACAAAAGTAAAAGTAAATCAAGCAAAAGTATTAAATTTTGTGTAGCCCCAAACGGATATTTTGAAAAATTCATCAGTGATTACCCCCATTTCAAGACAAAGAGAAGATCGTTGTCGTTGGAGACTCGAGAAAACGGTGAAAGATGAAGCCAACAGGTAAAGGTTCACCTCCATCAGATCCTGCCATGGCCAAAGCAAGTCTCAGTCCTACGTTGAAGCCATCCCGTCAAGATCCAGTTCCTGGCCCGTCTTCATCATCATCGTTGCCGCGTGTGTTACCCAAGAAGAGGGCTGCAAAAGTAATGCCGAAGAAGGAGCGGAAGAAGAGAAAGAAGAGGAATAAAACCGAGGGCAACTTCTCTCGCTATATCTACAAACTTCTGAGGCAAAACGAACCTGATTTGGGAATCTCTACGATGTCCATGGCGATCATGAATTCCTTTATGAATGACATTTTCCAACGAATTGCTACGGAAGCAGGGAATTTGGCGAGGGTGCATGGAAAACTCACGATTAAATCACGGGAAGTGCAATCAGCGGCCTGTCTTGTGTTGGTAGGGGGTTTGAGAAAGCACGCAGTCGCGGAAGGGCACAAGGCCTTGACCAAATTTTTAAGGTCGATATGGGAGCAGGACCAGGGGGAGGAGGACTGAACTGTGAACTGAGGACCTCGATGGGACAAGGAAGGAAAGTCTTGGGAGTGAAGAAGAGAAAAAACAAAACCGGATGGATCATATTAAACCAACGGCCCTTTTAAGGGCCACCATAATTTACGAAGAGCAAAAAATAACAACGCAAAATACTGTGTCGGTTTGAATTGAAATATTGAAGTAGAAAAATTGGTATACTACGACAGGGGAGAAAAAAGTATACAAATTCGAATTTATCGACTGCGATAGGTTAGGTTAAAACTCCATGCATCTACCCACACATCTCACATCCTTAGTTGAAGAAGTTTTACAGTGAAAGTAACGCCAAACCGAGAACAAAGAAAAGAGAAAATCATTTTGTATCGTATCGCATTCGCAAGGGGAAGGGGATAGATGGGCAGTATTTAGGGCTCCCACAATGTTATATGTAGTTAATACGAAATATGAACGACCGACACAACTCGATCGATCAATGACCAGATAGAAGCAAGAAGCAAGTGATAGGAAGGATAGGATAGAAGATAGAAGTTAGAATAGAAAGAACAGAGAACACACAACTTTACTAGAAGAAAAAGTTATCAATTTTCAGCAAACAGCAGCATTTTGCATTGTATTGTATCATTCAATTCATACATCATATCATACATACAGAACAGATACAGCCAGCCACAGCTCGTTTATGTACAAGATCTGTCAGTTTCTTCTTCGCCGAGGACGAGTAACTTCAACATAGGACCGTATAGGAAAAGGGAAGGAAAAGATGCTTCTTTTTTGGCTTCATGTTTTTTTCCTCGCTGACTGAACAAACAACACAACAACAAGATAGCATTAGCATTAGCATCCAAAATCCAAAACTGCGTCGTTTTTCGTATTCAATTCGATTCGAATGATAAAAGCATTGAATTTATCGTATCCTGTCTGTATATTTTCGTGTATTTGCTCAGGTATTTAATTTTATGCCATTCATTCATTCCAAACCAAAACAAGAATCAAAACAGAGCAAAA
Source organism: Lepidocyrtus cf. sotoi NNG-2020 (assembly GCA_027744475.1). Taxonomy (NCBI): domain Eukaryota; kingdom Metazoa; phylum Arthropoda; class Collembola; order Entomobryomorpha; family Entomobryidae; genus Lepidocyrtus; species Lepidocyrtus cf. sotoi NNG-2020. The sequence continues at coordinate 2,911 of JAHZNJ010003199.1, read as the reverse complement.
GTGCATTTTGTCGGTTCTTCTCCAAAACAATTAAGATTTTTAATTAAAAAGCTCGAAAGTTTTAAATATTTTAATTGATATTTAAGAGGAAGGTGAGTAGTTAAATGTAACTTGTACTTTTGTAGTGAAAAGGATGGTAGTTTGCGTTAAAAATCGCTGCGGTAGTTTTGTACTTTTAGAACCAGTAAATATTAAACAGTATTATGCGAAAGTACAAATACACAGATGATAGAACGGACTTTTAGAGAATTACTAATTAATTAATGTGATTTTATTTTAAATGCCATATATTTACTATTTACGAAAGGTTTGACAGTAAAAAGGAGGAAAACGAAATAAAACTTTAATTAAAACTTTAATTAAAATTTATTAATTTCAATTTAAAACCTTGTCAATTTTATACTATTGTGTTAACGTAATTATACTTTTAATGGTGTAGTCGATTGTGTGGAGTTCGTATCCGCGCAGAGATGTCTACTGGACGAAGCCGAAACCGAGGTGGACCACCACCAAGGCGAGGAGGCAATCATTACCGGAGGTATGCCACTGCAAAATATATGTTATATAATTTGTTGAGAAATCATGTTTTTATAATGCATTCAAGAGGGATTAGGGAAAGGTGTCTAGAGGCGGTGGTTGAGTTAAACGATAAGCACAGAAATGGCGTAGAGAAAGTTAACTTTTTAAACAACGATGGCATAATTTTATATTTATGCACTTCGTTCTTCAGTAACTAGATTGTTGATCAGTTCATCAGTCAGTCAATGAAAGTTAAAATTATTTACCTATTATAAAAAATACAATTTCAAATTCAAATATTATGGCTTTGGTATATATACTTAGCAAATTCACCAACATGATGAAAGACATCTGTTCTCAATCGTCATCCAATGATGATGTGCACGTCACTACCGTCCCTAGTAGAACCTTGAACTTCTCTCCATTGAAATTGTTGTCGTCCCTTCTTAGTACTTCCGTTACTACTACTACTACTACTTCTTCTACTTCGGCATCACATCATCAGAGTAGCCCTTCCCCTTCTTTTTCGACAAACAGCCGCGTTGTTGCAAACATCTCCTCCTTCATTCTTCGTCAATTCTTCGTTTTCGCTGCCATTGGCTTTGGCTGATCAAGTCTGGTAACATTTTATGGGTAAAATAAAATCTAAAAAATATCATTGTGAAATGAAACGAATGAATTGATGAAGGAAAAGGGAGACGAAGGACTGTCTTGAACGAGTATAGAAAATGAAATCGTCCCTTAGCGAGCTTTTTAGGGCTTCAGGGCATCTCACAGTCAAAGGCAGCTCTCACTTCATCGCGTATTACGTCACAGACTCGACTGTTAGAACCCTTCTATGTTGAGTTCGAGTCCATCACAAACAGAGAGAGAAAGAAAGAAAATTCGTCGGGCGACACGACTACGACAACCACCTCCCTATTTTGAATCACACACATCTCAAAAACTCAGATCTTCTCTGTTTTCCACCCTCTACTACTACTTCTCTCATCAATCATCTCCTCCATCACAACAGAGTCATCATAGTACACACTTCCTTTAAAGACATGTTTTCCTCCGATAAGCTTCTCGTTTTGATTTTGCGCGAGCTACTTAATCGTCGTCGAGAACCATTTCACCTTCTCACCTCCTTCTCGTTCGTCATATTTTTGTTTGCATCTTGATCTTGCTCGATCTCACTCAATCAACAACACAACGCATGATGATGATGAAGTCAAGACGTACGTATTTTGTAAATGAGAGGGAGATTCTGTGAATCTTTTATTTTATTTTTATTTATTTTTTATATTTTTTAAAAGATTTTTTTTAATCGAGTAGCTTTATTACATGGGATGATTTTTTATGTACCTAAGCGAATTTTTTACTAATATTTTGTCTGTTTATTTTGTACAGTCGATCTCGTTCTCCGATGCGGAACAGCAGACGCTATTCCAGGTCTCGCAGCCGATCTCCAAGGCCCCGCCGCTCTCGATCTGACTCCCGTGACCGTCGGTAAATATGAAAACTTTAACTTCCTTCTTCCAAAAAGAAGATAATGTGCAGCAGGAAGTCATACTAATTATTAATTAAATGATGATGATTACATGACAAAAGAGGAAAGGATTATAAGTTTTGAGTTTGACCATGCATTTATTATTATTAATTACTGAAACGGAAGAGGTCTTAAATATGTTTTGAAGAAGTTTGGGTTTTCTTATGGTTTGATATGAATATTGTTGTACTTGTTGTAATGTAATACTTACTGATGAAGAAGGGGAACTTGTTTATTATTATTATTATTACGAAAATGGTATTTACTTATTGTTACAAATATAAAATGTTGAATTTCTTTTATAATTATTGTTACTAATTTCTAGTAATAAAACGTAATAAATAATGTTTAAAATTAGTACCAAAATCAAAATATTACTTCATATGTATTTCTAGTAATTAAATTAGTTGTAATTTTATTTTTGAGCCGCGCCCCATCGAAAGATATGAAACAAAAAGACGATCAAGATTTTAGTCAAGTATTGCTTCTAGAATATTCGATTGTATAATAGGTATGTATTTCTTTGATTCATGATTCATAAGCCATCTTCTCGATCACATCACGTTTATCTGCTATTAGGAGCTTTTAGGTGTTCTGGTACTTCTGATAGATATTTTTAATTTACACGAAACCTCTCGTCTATTGTTTGCCAATTTTGTATTTAACTTTTAAATCCGGGAGGGGCATTTATAATTTTAATTGATTGAAATTCGAAATTCTCGAAGTAAGGAAGCAAACAGGTTAAAATTGATCGGGGGCGTTGATTTAAATTGAATTAGCACATCAATGGATATACATGCTACACTTTCCACCTACCTACAGTATTTACTTTACTTTATAAATTATAAGCATCAAATCAAC
>JAHZNJ010003198.1:0-18478 GCA_027744475.1 Lepidocyrtus cf. sotoi NNG-2020 | reverse complement strand
AGACCAAAAGAGAAGAACAGAAAAATAGCACAAACCGAATGATGTCATGCAAAATATTATGCGAAATATACAATGCTTATTATGCTACCCAGACCCAGACATAAAGCCGAAAAAACTACGTGCTTTTAGCTAGCTACTGCTGTGCTGTGAATGCGTCGTGCTTTTTTGGTACTAAAGTTGTGAGGAGTGAAATGAGTGAAGGAAGGATTCTTAAAGCGAAGTTCAACATGCGGCCAGCTGACGTTTTTGTTTTGGATGTTGAAAGTTTCGCACGAAGCATTCTTCTTCATTTTAAAAGCTTAGTATTTTGAAGATTTTACGTACGTAAAATTAACTGCGATTCTTATGATATTTAATTATTTTTCAACTTTCAACGTGAGCGAAAACAATTTTGACGTGTGATTAATAGCTTAAAAATTAAAAAGTTTCTGACAAAAGTTACTTTTCATTCCACATTCAGCTTTTGTTTCATTGTTTTGTAATTGTAAATAGCAATAGCTTATATATTTTAACAATTTTAATTACCTAAGTTTAATTAGGTGTTTTGTTTGCTCGTCAGTGGTTTAGAATAAAATGGAGTTATCCAATACGGTTGAGAAAGTGATCTCACAAACCCAAGTTGTGGATAAGTTAGCGAAAGATAAAAGAGAAAGTTCAACAGATCTTCAAGTATTCAAACGTCCGTCGTCTCTAACTCATCCAACTCCAAAGAAGAAGAGAAAAGTCTTATCAGAGGATAAATTTGCGGAGGTAATTTAACTAAAACTATTCAGTATTTGAAGTGTTTAAAATAAAATAGTAAAATAAGCTCAACATGTTTGAAGTTTTGATTGGATCCAATTTTATTATTTTTTCTTTCTGTTAATTTTTAGGCGCTTGATAAAATCATTCAAAGAGAATGTTTTCCCGATTTGGAGAAGTTAAAAGCACAGAACGCTTATCTGGATGCCGTAGCAAACAATGATATTCAGATGATGAGAGAACTTCACGCTAAGTATGGGACTGGGAGAGCTACACCCTTACGTTTTGGAGATGGTATAATTAAGATCTAAGGATGCGCTAACATTTAATCTAATTTATAATCAAAGCTTACAATTTTAATTTTCTTGTTATTATAGCAAACGAAACTCCAAGTACCTTCGAAACCCCCTCCAGTATTGGTTCATTGAGTAGAAGAAAAGACGGAATTGAGCCCACCCCCACTATCGAGCACGAAGAAGGAAATCCTCCTCAACCTCCAACTGGGGATTCCATCCCTAAGAAGGACGTCGACGACGACACCAAATCAGTTATTTCCGAGGCAGGGACAACAGTTTCCAGTAAAACGGGGAGGAGACCTCACGAGCTCGGCTTGAATGAATTTCTAAATACTTACACGAGCGAAGATAACCAAAGCTTCCAAGAGATTATCGACGAGGGCATAAGAAAACATAAAATTAAGGTAGAAATATTGAAATAGTAAACTATTTCAGTAATTTCGGTAACAATTTACTCATTTCACTCATTTTTAAAGAAAAAATTGATTTTATGATCTTTTCAGTACACATGGCTTTATCAAGCGGAGGACGAACACAAAGAGAAAATGGACAAAGCCCTCGCTCTTCCCTCAGCCTCTGAACAGCAAGCTTTGGAATACCAACGCCCTAATCAAATAGAGACGTGGACTTACAAGAATAAAAACGCGGTGATGTATGTCCCAGACGGCGCTCCTTACACGGGAAAGGAATTAGTTGAGCTGGCGAAGAAACAAACTGCTGTGGAGTTTAAAAATACCAGGTTTTCTGGTGGGAAAGCGTTTAAATCTCCGCTTGACCCCTCATCATCATTATCATCATCATCAGCCTCAGCATCTTCAACTCCAAGCGTCGCTGCAGGGAAAGCTTTAAATCTAATTCAAGGAGTTACGCTGGGAAAAATTGGCGTAGATGGGAAGGAAGTGAGCGGTGGAACTCCATCCGTAAATGGATTCAAGTATGTGAGGACACCCTCTCCAACTCCTGGAGGGGATGAGACTCCTTTCCTCACTTGGGGAGAAATTGAAGGTACGCCCTTCAGACTGGATGCGAGTGATACCCCAATGCCGAGCACAGCAGCGGGGTCAACGCCTTACAAAATGATGGAGACTTCTCAAAGGGAAAGGTTAGCTTTGGAATTGGCGGAGAAGGCGAGTCAGCGGTATCGAGACAAGAAGCAGAAAACCATCGAAGTTGCCAAATCATATCTTTCCACGTAAGAAAAAAGAAAAGAGAATCTTTTAATTACCATTTTGCATTTTACGTTCAAACGCAAATTTCGAATTTTGAAAACGAAAAAAGTATCAAAATCGAATTCGTTTATGTTTTTTGATTAAAAAACTTTTTGTAAATATTCAAATTAAAACAAGTTGGTTTTTGTTTTTGCAGCCCTTCCCCCCGTCCAAAAACCAATTCGGAAAGGATGAATTCGATGACCCCCGCAGCCCAGAGATTCGCAAGAAATCTTTTGAAAAGAACTGACACTGGAGGTGGAACCCCGCGTACTCCAAGATAAATAAATAATATTTAATTAAGTTTAAAGTTTAGTTTAGAAGTTACGAAGTAGAATTGAAATTGCATATGGCATGTACGATTTTGTCAGATTCAACTTTAGCTTTTAGCGTAATTAATGTATTTATTTGTTCATCAGAAAGTATTTATAATGATAAATAATTGTGAATTTTATGTAATTATGTATAAGTATAGTATAATATGAAATTACTAATTACTTGAAAGAGCATAGCGTTTAAAATTAAGATGCATTAAGTTTATTTACTTCTTTTAGATGGGATGTTATTGCTGCTCTTTCTATGATTCGATTTTACAATTAACTGCAATCACATTGAACGTTTATTACAAAATGTAAAATAAAGAATAAATTCGTAAATGAAAAGCAAAATTGAACGAAAACGATGAATTATGCTTTCTTTCTATTGCTTTTATTAATCAATCAATCCATTTAATTAGTCTTTATTTTAATAATATCAACATTTAAATTCGTGTTGCATCTCATCTGCATACCTATTGCACCACCTACATTATATGCATTATAAATAATAATAAAAATCGCCTTACTTGTAACTTAAATAATATCGTATCGTATAGTAATTATGTATGTTTATAAAATATTAACACATTCACTGGGATCATCAATTAAGTTACTCAAGTACTTAATAATTTCCGCGTCAGAAGCTCTCAGATTCAGTTCCTTAAATAATAAGTAAATCCCCGCATTATTACCAACCTTGGCATTCTCCACTTTATATTTCTCAGCTAAGCACTTGTACATATAAACTTTCCCTTCCAAATCCGCATAAATCGTCCCAATGTAGGATAAGAAGGCCACATCCGAGTTGTAGAAGTGCTCTTGCATCCTCTTCTCGAAATTCTGGAAGATATCACCGGAATAAGCAGGCCCACCCAAGATCGTCTTCTTCTCCGCACTGATAATCGTCACTAAAGTTAGAAGACGGGGAGGGATTAGGTCGTGCACTTCCAATTTCTCGGGGATGCAGAGACCAATCAACCGATACGTTTCTATGTGAGACTGAACAAGAATTCCTCGATGCCAACGAAGAAGTTTCCAGCTTTTCCTTTTTTCTCCACCTCTTCCAATAGATTTTGAGTTGAATCCCGGACCACCCAAAACCGGAACGAGAGGAATCAAAGCAGTAATGATCCTTCCTATTCTCCTGCTCATCTTCTCCTCCCCGCAAATGATGATTGGTCTACAGAGTAAAATAGAGTAGAGAACATGATGGGCTATGGTGTGATAGCGCCGGAAGAAATTCGCGAGGCCGTAACCAGGCACTCCCCTCACGAGTTTCTGGGAAGCGTACACCCACCATGGCTCCTTCAGAATTAGTTCTTCGCTGTTGTTTTCTGCTAAGGATGATGATGCCTTGATCGGGGATGAGGTTAAGCTCATGTCTTCGTCGGAACTGAAGGATGTGAGGCTACTTAGTTTAAGAGTGTTTGGGCTATCTCCTCCTCCAGTTGAAGTTATTGGAGAGCTGCGCTTTGCAGCAGTAGCGGAAGCAGAAGAGGAAGATTGACTTTGGTGAGATTTTGGAGGCGTTGTTGTGGTTGTTTCTGATGTTTGTTGTGATTGTGACGTTGGAGTGTTATTCAGATCGGAGTCCTCTTCGGAAACTGTGTGATACGAGCCCGAGCCGTTATCGGAAAGCACGGGTTGTGGAGTGTGAAGTTTCTCGATGATTTGTTGGAGCTCATTTTTATTCAAATTCAAAATTAAGGAGGAGATTTGATTGATTCCGCTTTCGTCTTTAATTATTTCAAAGGGGGAGACTTCTGAAATTGATTGTTTGTGGAAGCGTTTGGTTTTGCCGGGGGAAACTTCTTCATCTGACAAGAAATCTATTTGTTCAGTGGCTTCCACTCCAACTGTGACTAAATCTAATTCTGGTGACTGCTTTTGCTGCTGAGCTTGAACTTTCCTCTTCTCCTTCTCTTGCAATTTTAAATTAGCGAAATGTTGCCGAAACGATAAAGTTGCTTCTGTCATATCCGAGAAAATTATGTCCATTTTACAGCCATTGCAAAGTTGCATTAGTTTCCCAACTAAATACACGGAGCCCATCTGCCCCATCGTCGTTAGAGGTCGGAGTGGTTGCCCTTTTAAGCGTAAAGGGTAAATCAAAGGGATATTCATAGATTCTGATAAGCTGTGGAGAGTCTCAGGGGGTAAGTCGTTGTAGCCGAACTTAATATCAATTTGGTTGAGGAGGGAACTCAAAGGCAACAATAATGAAGGTTTAGATGATGGAGAAACTTCGTTTTTACAGTTTTCTTCGGTGAAGAAACATTTCATTTCTGACATGAGATTCTCTGCATAGGCTAAGTTTGGATTTTCCTTGAAAAAGGAAAGTTAAAAAATTATTTATTTTCAGATTTTTTAAAGATAAAATTAATGCAAAATAATAAAAAATCTTTCAATGTTCTTACAAAAGACTGAACAGTTTTTAAAATATTTTGCATTTCGGAATATTGATGAGCAATTTGCGATAAAGTGATTGTATCTGAATCCTGGAACTCTTCTTCCTCTTCCTCCACTTCATTTTTATATTTCTGGATGTAGCTTTCCTTCGCATTTTGCAATTTTTCGAGGTAGAGGGTCAGCTCGTACGAGAACCATTCCCGATTACAGTATTCCAGAACGGACGTCACCTTCCCGAATTCCGACACGAGGAATTTCATGTACTTGTCCAGCTTTACGTGGTCTTTAGTGACATAGCCGAAGCAGAAGGGGCGGACGAAACCACGAGCTTTCAGATCGTAGAGGGTGAAGTACTGCATGAAAACGTGGACGTGGGGGAAAACGTTCTTTTTCACTACTTGGGTGTCTTGGCATATCCGAAATTGACCTCTGTGAATAAAAAATAATAAAGAAAAGTCAAAAGTTTAAGAAATTGTAAGAATTTTAATTTTCTCTTGAAACTGATTCATTAAAATTTTAAACTTACACACTATTAACTTGATAATCCGTTGACATTAAATGCACTACGAAATCGTTCAGGTTGATGTCCGTCGTTTCCGCTGCGGAGCTAGGGATCGTGCAAAGGGGAATGGGTCCTTCCAGCTCGGAAAACTCGGCGACGATGATAAAGTCGTAGTTGGCAGGAGCATCGTTCTGAAAATGGAAAAAGCAAAACATGAAAATGAAAAGAAAATCTTTTGACAAATCACTAAACTTTGTTTACAGATGACAGATAATTTTTGAAGGGGGAATTGTTAATTACCTCCTGCATTAAAGGAACCTCCGTTTCCTGAATAGGCTGGAACTCTGAAGGAAGCCTCCTCCTCTCCAAAACTTCCCCATCTTCATTATAATACATCTCAGAATCGGAATAATCGTTCCGGGTGTAAAGAAAATCGGAGTAGGTCAAGGACATAGCAGCTCGAGAAGCGTTAGCAGCATTCGGCCTTTGTTGTTGTGGTTGTTCCGTTATTGTCGTTTTTGGTCTTCCACCTTCTTCACTAATTATAGTCATAACTAGACTATTTCAAGTTCAATAGTTAAACTTAATTTGCCATTTTAATTGATGTCCTTTTGAATAAAAAGGCGCTCGACAGCCAACAACTAAAATATTGTCAATTATCGACACCTTATAACTAATGACATGACCTTATTTAACAAAACTTTTAACAAAAAACAAAAGCGATATAATTAGCAGAACACTTAATCATATTATGCATGAAGTTTTTATTTATCATTGCGAAATTAGCGCTAATATTAATTTAAATGAACTGCTTTTTGTGTAAAGACTTAAAACGGAAAAGGAAAGACTCATCAGCAGCAGCTGATGTTTTGTATTGAAAGGTGTACTTGTCTTTGCACAATGCATTGTACAAATACAAATGCATATACAAACAAGGCAGATGAAGAGTGACTTGAGAAGAGGAGCAAAGTGCGCAAACAGAGATTTGATTTTTCAGAGATGAATGATTTTGGGTTGAATTGGTTGGTTTGATGAAGCTTTTTTTGCATGACTTTGTTTCTTGCTCTGCTGTGTATTTTGAATTGCAGCAGCGAATCTAACATTTTCTTGGATTTTGCTTTTTAGCGTGGTTATGTAATTGAATTAATTATGAACAAGGAGCAGAATTCTATCGGTCATACATAGCCACTTTTTACTAAATCATCTAATGTATAGTTAGTCTTTAAATTAATGAATTGTGTTTTATTAATTAAACCGACAAATGAAGCAGATTATTAAAAAAATCCTAGAGAAGGAAGAAGAACAATTAATTTAACAATCAGTTAATTTATGAAATTGTACAGAATCTACTCTACTTTATCATATCTTCACCTTATCCACAAGTTAATACTTTGTAATTATCTGAATTTCTCTCTTCTCCATTAACCGGGAACGTTGCATGCCCCTCATTCTCCCATTTCTTCCCGATTGAGCTTTCACCCCCGAAATCCGCCACGGCGATGTAGCCCGTCACAGTATTCGGAGTTCTCCCTCCAGGTACAAGTTTTCCGCTGATTTGATTCTTATCGACTAGCCTGTAATTTGCCCCAGGTTGATTTAAATTTCCTCCCCTCACTGTAAAAATCTGGGCCCTTTCTCTCAATGCATGCTCTTTCCCTCCCCAGCTTACCCAACAGGTTCTCGCATCATGCCAATATTTCCCAACGATTACTTCCCCATTAACGTAGCCACGGCATGCGGATAATTTCCCTCCGTTTCCTAAATTAGCAAAATAAACGAAGTCCTCTTGAGGAATATTATTTGCATTCTCAATAGCCCTCCATCTATGCCTGTAGCATCCTCCGCAGTCATAAAGTTCGTTTAATTTGTCAACGTCCATGACGCTCAAGGTTCTGGAGACATCCCCTCCACATTTCTCGATTCCGGGCATTGTAGGCCAACCCACATGTGTGCACTGGTAGCAGCCATCAGATACGATGCTGACGTAATCATAAAGGGATTCTCTAATCACGCAATCTTCACATTTTCCAGGTCCACCATTTGGACACTTATCAGCGGGATAAGTCACGTAAGCGTCCCTATCTGGACGGTGCTGTTCATGGGGGTAGCAGTGATTATGGAGTAATTCATGAACTAAAATCTGAACAGAGCGACACCCTTCTGAGAAACGAACTTCATGTACGCCATTCCTCCCACAGCCGCCGTTGGAGGCGCAGGTGTTGTCGTCACGAATTATTCGTGTGTAGCCTGTCCGATCGTTGGAGTTTCTTTCTTGGTAACGGACACAGGTGCGAGACTCGTATTCACGGAAAGCGCCCCTCACAACGTTCTTATCTTGTTCGGTGCAGGATCTGTCCCATTCGTATTTGACTATGCCGTTCACCCATTTGATTTGTTCGATGTTTGAGGGAAGGGAACGGGTGGAACGAGTGGCATTAGCTGGGGCAGTGTGAGAAAGAAAAAGTAAAGAGTATTTAAGCAAAAAATATTGCATAACTATGAATTTAAATATTATGATTTTTATGCCTTACCTCCATAATAAGTCTCAATGAATTTGGCATCGTCGAAGCCACATTCGAATGAGGTAGAGCTGTGAAGGAAATAAAGTGTCAGAAGAACTGACGCTTTTGTAAAGAATCTCAACATTGCTGCTGTTGAGAGAAATTGATTAAATTAGGTGGAATTAGATGGGTGTGAATATGGTTCCAGCTTCTGAATTCAGCGTGAATTAACTATCTGAGCAAAAAATCCTCACATATTTATACTTGAGCGGAATCAACGCTATTACAGACTACACAGACTGTTTGTGCTGAAATTATTATACAGGTTAATTGTTCAGTCACGTCACATTCTTCTTCTTCGAATTGGGAGTGTTTTGTGGTAGCGCAATTAATTATTTTGCAAATTTACACTCGCAATAAAAACAATCGCATCGTAATCACCACCATTAATTCTGCACTTCTTTCCAGCTTCTGCAAATTAAATAGTTGATCAGCAAAATCTGTTAGTGGAATGTGTGATGGTGATGACTGATGAAGGAAACAAAATAGGTAGATAAATTCTGTGGAAATGTGAAAAACAGCATCCGGACGAGGTAATTAACTCAGTGTGACTGAATGAGAAATGTTATCTAATCAAATTCGAAACAGAACCTATCAATTCGATCAATTCTAACCGATTCATTTTTAATAACCTCTTCAATTACATGCATGTCAGTTAGCAACTTAATTAAGCCAGTCGCGTCGTGTCGTGCAAAAGAATGATTTATCACCACCAGCAATGTTCTACTTTTTTACAGACAATACGACTGTGACTGCGGGTAGCGACCCCATCAGCAGAGCATCCGGTTTTAAAACACGTAATATTTTTAATAAATATTTCTACAGGCTCGGTCTCTTAAGGGTCACAATAAAAATATGTAGATAATTTATATATAGTTCATTTACCATAACCAATTATGCAAGTAAGTGCATTATAAAAAGTTGAAACCAGAAAAACGTTATTAGTTTTTTATTAATTTACCCAAATATTTCATACGGTCTACTTTGTTTATAGAAAGCTGTTAATTCTCAAATCAGCCATTCGATGTTGCTACACGTTCTTTCTAGTTTCTCCTAATTAAATATTTAAGCATTACTTACAAACAAATCGCTATTGCGTTCCTATTGCATTGTAAAATGCATGAAAATTAACTTTCCTATTAAAATTTCATTTAAAAGTTAATGTTTAGCTACCTTTTAATTACCTTTCGTAATTAATTGACAAATTATTCTTCATCTTCAACATATTGAATGCGAATTCGAATGGATTCTGGGTAAAAGTATCAGCAAGCAGCAGAGAAATGCAAAAAAATCATACTCTACCGAAAAAATGCCAACGGTGCGGAAAAACAATGAAATGAAACAAACGCTTCAATACAACTTCTTCAACAGAATAGAACAAAAAAAGACAAAGAGAAAATTCACAAAACGCGTCAAACAAACGTGTGAGACGCTTATGCTAGACGAAAACACAAAAGTCATCGTAATCGAAAAGTCATTGGAATTTGCAATTTTTGCAATGCAGCAGTAGAGTTCTCTCGTCTCGTCTGTGCTCGTGCTGCTGCTGCTGCGCTGAAAAGTGGTAAAGGAAAAGCTTGTATTGTGCTTCATTTCATTTCAGTTCAGACTTTCAGAGTTCGTTCAATGAATGAATGCTAAGAAAATGCGGACCGAAGAAAAAAAGGGTGCAATTTACAAAGCTACTACAGCATGCAGCTGATGATGTGTGTGTGAGTGTGTGTGGGTTGCTGGGTTTATGCATTTTGTACTCCATCTATGCATCTCGCCTCCTAGCCTGTTTGCTTCTTCTGCAATGCATGTTTTTTTCTATTTTCATTTTCATCATTTCCCCGATTTTTGTCTTCTTTTTTCCCTATCTTGCACTTGCTAAAAGCAGAAAATTCTGAAATTCTGATTCTATTGCTGCGTTCTGCGTTGCGTTCGTTCATTTGTCTTCATTCTTGAATTCTCTTCTTGATTTGATAGTTGTTGGTTAGTTGATCTCTCTGCTACTCTACCAAATAAAAAATTTAAAATTAAACTTTAAATACCAGTTTAATTAGTCAAGTAAACTGAACATTTAAGATTTAGATTGATGTAGATCAATTTAGAATTGTTATCGATTGTCGACATAATTAATATATCTGTTAAAATTGTTGTATTGTTGACATTAAAATTATCTCGTGAGGTGACTGAATCTTGCTTAAGTGTCTTGCGGGCTCGCAAATTTATTACAGGTATTGGTTTTGGTTTAAAGTTTCTCAGCAGATGAATAAATAAAATTATTTTATACAAAATAGACCATTTTCTTATTTTTGTTTGTCGTTTGTTAAATGGGTGTTGGGAGGATGTTTTTTTAAAAAGAATAGAAAATTGAGTTAATAACAGTTAACACACTTGGTATTTTCAATTTGATTTATTGATTGCGTCATTTGTTTAAAAAGCTTAAATACTAATTAGTTTTTGGTTATTTACTTTTTTTATTTTAGATTTTAATTTGCTTGGTAAATGGACCTTTCCAAAGTCTGACATCCGAAGTCGCCCTTCACGTTTTTAATTTCAACCTCTCAACAATTAATTTAAAATGGAAGGAGAGCAACAAAACAATGACCAGCAGCAGACGACTTCCCGGAGGAAGAGAACAACTCGTGTTGTCTATTCAAAAACTAGGAATAGTCCTTCAGCCGGAAGTAGCAGTAATAGTAAGATTTTGTTATATGTACTTTCAACTTTGTACTTTCTGTTTTCTGTTGAAGTGACTTTCTGTCACTTCTTCTTTTAAAAACTATTTAATGTAATCTCATACCCGGTTTTAAACTTTATTAATTTATTAAACGATTTTTATCATATTAACCAGACCTGCCCCCATTTATGGCAGCCTTTCCTTCCATTTCTGGAACCTCGTCTGGAGATGTTTATGTTCGTGGTAGCTCACTTGACATTGGTACTCCAAATCCAAATGTCTCTGCACCGCCAGAAGGAGGAGGATCAACTGGCACGGATCAGATAGACTTCCGAGGTGGATGTACTCCAAAAAACAGAAGCATGGGTCAGAGTGTGGGTCTAGCCAAATTAGGAGGATCTGAAAATAAAGACCATTCCTCCTCCATCCAAATCGAAACAAAGCCAGAAACAGAGGCATTTTCAGGAAGAAGTCAAGCTGCTGCTGGTGCTCCGACTGTTTCATCAGGAAAAACTTCTTCATCGTCCTCTTCTGCCCAACTACAACAGAAGCAAACCAATCGAACTCGACGAAAGTACAATAATAAGAAGTCTAATTCCGAGTCTTCAGAAGGGTTTCCAAGTAGTGATGCTAATGAAAATAAACATCATCATCATAATCGCCAACACCACCCACACAACCCATCCGCACCTCAGTATCATTCCACCAGCGCCAGCTCCAATATCAGTACGGGTAGTAGACAGCCAAGAAGGGATCCTCCTCCATTAGCAACTGCTGCTAATAATAGCAACAGGAATCTCCCACCTCCAAAGCCACAAGAAGTTAACTTTGATTACAAGAAAGAACAGTTTGAAGCTCTACCACCACTTTCTTCAGTCGGACAGGAGCAAATGAATTCACGTGCTGCTGGTCATCATAGTCGAAACAACCCCCACAGTAAAGGACGGCAAAACCAGGGAGAAGGTTATCAAGATCGAGGGCAGCGTAGAACCTCAAATCCATCCAGCGGTGGTGCTACTGGCGGTGTCCAAGAAAGGTTTGATAATCGTAACAGTAACAGGGGACAGGAACAGCAGCAAAACAAATGGAGGGAACAACCTGGTAACCAGGGTAGGTCAGGCAATAATTATCATCGTCAAGGACCAAGAGGAGGCTACGAAAGTAATGATAGCGATGGCCCTCCTGTGATGTCAATGATTCCTGGACGACAACATCGACCTCTACTCAATCACTTTCAGAAGCAGCATAACAATAACCAGCCACAAAATTACCAACATCCGCAGACCCATCACGCTCGGGGTCGGGGTCATCAAGGATCTGAATCAAGCGGTGGTGGGGGCCATCATCATAATAATCGTCAACAATATCAAAATAGAGCTCCGCCCTCTTACTTTCATAATCAGGCTCAAAGCCAGTCCTATGACAATCAATACAAGAAACAGAAACACAATACGAATGTTCAGACGCAACAACAGCAGCAGCTGCCACCTGTGGATGTTTATTCCCCAATATTTACCGATCAAGTTCCTAGTGAGATTCTGGAATTATTGCGGACACCGCCACCACCGCTCCAGCCTGGCACGGAGTACAGACATGAGTTCCTTAACCCGTATAAAGCAGCGACGAGAGAGAAGCCTTTATACCGCAAGCTCTTCCAGGAATTAGTAAGAGATAATAATTTGACGAAGAATAAACAAGCTGTGGCATCTTCCACGCAGTTTAAGCAAATGGATCTGAGTGCTCAACTCGAGCAGTTCTACAAGGCCCAGTCCCTCACCCAAGATGAAGCTCGTCTCCGTTGGCAATTCATTTCCGATCTTTTCCTGTTCCTTAGACAAAGTCATCCCAAGTGTGAACTCTACGCGTTTGGCTCTATGCTTACTCGCCTGGCCGACGAAACTTCGGATATCGATATTTACGTGGATCTTAATCAAGAAAGTTCTGCTGCTGGAGGAGGATCAACATCAACTCAACAAGTTTCCTCCGCGAAACAGCGTCAAGACACTTTAGAAACTGTAAGAAAGATCCTTTACAAAGCCAAATGCCCGTATTCCGGTAACCTCTTCATAAAACGTTTGATTCCTGTACGAGGTGCTCGTGTTCCCATCCTGAAACTCCAACATAGCGCTCCAATCTACTGCGATATATCCTTCGAGAATCGTTTATCTGTGCAGAATACGAAGATGTTGAGACTATTCATGGATTTAAATCCGAAGATTCACCAATTTATGATGTTGGTCCGTTACTGGGCGAAATTCCATAATTTGACGGGTTCCTTCCTAATTAAAAACTACGCCTTGGCTCTTCTAGTCTTAGTCTATCTATGCCAGAAGTCGTTGGTGCCTCATGTTTATCTTTTACAAAAATTGGCAGCCTCTGAAAGAAAGAAGAATAATGTTACGGAGAACCCCAATGAGATTGCGGGATGGGATGCCTCCTTCTGCGACAATAAGAACTTGATCCTCCAAAGCTATCAGAGGAAACCCTTCCCCCGCTGCGGAGGAGATGAAAAGGATAAGCCGACAGACGCACAGATTTTGATTAGCATGGTGTTAGAATTCTTCGAGATGTACTCAAACGTCAATTTTGAGGAAGTTGTGGTGTGCCCACTCATAGGAATGATGATTCCAAAGGAAGATTTTGCTTTGGGGAAGGAAGAAAATCTCCCTAAACCTCTGAAGAGATACGCAAACAAGGCGAAGGCTGATCCGAAAAACGTACAGTTGAGGACGGACACCCCCTTGTCAATTCAGGATCCCTTCTTACTCAGCTATAACGTCGGTTCCGTGACTCCAATAGGGACAGTCTACAAGTTCCAAATTGCCTGTGCCAAGGCGCATCAGGTTTTACAGAAGCGTGGTGAATTGAATTCCTTATTGGACGTTTTCATACCGCTTCCCCTGCACATCGGAGAGCAGAAATTCATGCAAGTTTACAAGACTGAAATTAAGACGAAAGAGTTGACGAGAGAAATCAAGACTGGAGTCATTTCTGCAGAGCAGGATAAAGAAAATAGAGCGGTGGAGGAAGCAGAAGCTGTTTTTAATTATGTCAATAAAGAGGCGGCGCTACTACAGCCAGAAAAGGAAGAAGAAGCCTCATCCTCGTCATCATCCAAAGATTCCAAAGCCAAACCTTCAAAATTATCAATCGATTACGTTAATGTTCCAGCTCATCTAGGTCACGTAGCTCATTTAATCGACCCGGCGTCAATGAAGCTCGCAGAAGAAAGGAAGAAATGGGACTCCTTCATTGATTTCAAGTTAAACAAGCAGTTCGAACAGGTCTTCCTCACAGAACTGGATGGATATAAGCTTCTTCTCCAACTCCAGAAGAAAAAAATTGATACTGGATTGACCATGGCCTGGCTATGGAGGCAGTTCGTTCTTGATTTCAGTAAAGAAGTGTTTGTGAGGGGCTTAAAGCTTAAAATCTTAAATGACGAAGAAAATACTTCTCCGAGCGCCGGTAAAGGGAAGAAATCGAAATGGTCTCTTTCCTCCGCAGTTTCCAACCCCAACGCTTCCCCAAAAGAGGAGAAGGATATGGACATTCTTTTAAAGAAGATCCAAAATCTGACGACGACAAAGGGAGCAAATACCAAGCACAACCACTACAGAGTCATTAAAGTCGAAGTGTCGTATCCATTCTGGGAGAAGCGGTCCGCCTATTATTCTCAAGTGGTTCCTGCCATTCCAAAGAACGACGTGATCAACATTCCAATTTTGACGAAGGAAAAGAAGAAACAAAAAGGTAGTAAGAGTAAACGGAGGAGTGGTCACGGCGTTGGTGCTTCTTCTGGTGCTCCCTTCACTAACGAAGATTTAATCAAGACCACAATTATAAAAAGTTTCGATTCTGTGGGGATGGAAGAACGGATTTCCATGATTATATTGGCAA
The DNA here is from genome assembly GCA_027744475.1 of Lepidocyrtus cf. sotoi NNG-2020. Classification (NCBI taxonomy): domain Eukaryota; kingdom Metazoa; phylum Arthropoda; class Collembola; order Entomobryomorpha; family Entomobryidae; genus Lepidocyrtus; species Lepidocyrtus cf. sotoi NNG-2020. The sequence goes on along the minus strand of JAHZNJ010003198.1, from coordinate 3,882 downwards.
AGCATCAAGATGAGCTGGAGAAGAAGGAGAAGGATATGAAGCCTTTCAAGAGCTTCACTATAAATGTTCTTGTTAAGCTGGAGTTCTTCGCAGGACAAAGTCGGCCAAAGGTTTACTTTCTTTTGGAAAAGGTAACCACTCATATTTTTAATTAATATTTTGCTTACTGCTTTCAGCTTATCAATGTATTAAGTTAAAAACGTAATTTTGGGTTTGGTTTTTTACAGGATCAAACTGAGAAGAATGACGAAAGGAATGTGGAGCGTACGTTTCAGACTGCCAGCAAGATTTTGCGTCAAGCTTTACCTGAGTATGTTACTTTCCAACTTGCAAAGTGGGCAAATTTAACTTCAGTTCAAGCCTCAAACTCGGGAGGAGGATCCAGTAGTGTAGTGGATGGAGGACAGGCTAATACGATTAAGTCAACCACTACAGCTTCTTCAACGACTGAGACGTCAAAAGAAGTATCCAATGCAGACATTAAAAAAGCCGAAGAAGGAAATGATGTGAACGTGAAGGAGGACAGGGGGAAGCAAAACGGGAAGTCTGCTGGTCGGTCTAAGATCGAAGAGGATTTACTTATTCCTCCATCTTCATCTTCAACTGACAACGATGAAGACAGCTTGTCCGAGTATGATGATGAAGAGGTTTATGAATGTGAAGGAGGAGAAGAAATCGCAAAATCCGATCAAGATCAAGACGATGTAACTTCAACTTCTGATGAAGCCACCGGCGAAAGCAGCGACCAGAAAGTAGAAAGTGCTGTTGAATCCCCACCTGCTGAAATAGCTGATAATTTGGAGGAAGCAGTAACTGAAATCGCAACTTCTGAAGTAACTGAGCAGCAGGAGCAGAAAAAAGAAGTCGATGAAAATGAAACGGAGACACAGGCAATCCTGCAATTGGTAGAAAAGACGGAAGTGAATCTTGGAACCACTGAAGAAACTAAGACTGTAGAAAAATTGTCTCAAATTGCACTTGCTGCTGTAATAAAAACTGAGCAGGGACAAGAGAAAGAAAACGGTGAAAATGGACAGTCAAGTCAAGAGATAGAGGAATCTTCTTCAGGATCAGAAAAGGCTCCAGCAAAAGAAGAAGAGGCACAAGCAGTGTTAATGGAAATGGAACTGGCTTCAGAGGGTGTGGTCCAAGTGGAAGAGGGAGAGGGAGGGGTCAAGGTTGAGGTTAACGCAAAAGAAGAGAATTCTGAGAACCCTAAGGAGAATGCAGACAATCAAGAAGAAAGCAAGAAAAATGTCATCGAGATTCAGGCTGATAATAATGCTGACAATGTTGGGGAGGAGCTGAAGAAGGGTTTGTCGCTCTCTGAGAAAGAACAGGAAGAAGAGGGAGAATTCCACAGTTATAGATTCTGGAACCGATACTAATTAAATAATTAACTACTAAAAATTGTTAATTATATTACATTACATATATACAGTAATTAATGAATGATAATGAGTGCTTTACCTTTACCATTTTGATTAGTTAAAGTATATTTACATATAATTATGTACCATTATTGTTAGTTTTTATTTCTAAAGTAAGAAATATTAATAATACAGAATCGATAGCATTTCAGTATCATAAAATATACGTACAGTAAACAGTAGTAGTAATTATAATGTAAGTTTATAATTTGTATGAGTTCAATCGATTGAATCAGTCGACTAATCAAGTAATTACTTCATGCTTCCATTCTTGATTGTGTTTTTTCTCGGTTGTTTCTTATTTATTGAGCGTTTTTTGCAGCAATAAAACTTACAAAACTAAAATAATTGATTTGAGATTAATTAAACTTAATTAAGGATGTAAGGAAAAATGGCTGACTGGCTAATTTCTACTTACTGCTTGTAACGATGTCACATCATCGCAAAAACTTTAAACTGGCGAGACTGACGAGTCTAACTACCGAAGAGCTTGTTATGACTTATAAGACGAGACAAATCAGTAAAAAAGCCATTACCTTCTCTCCTGGAAGTATTTTTGCTTCGCATTGCATATTCCACCGCATCAGCGCATTCTTGTCTGCTAACTTCATCGAGCACCAATAGATCAAATCCAAGCAATATTCAATCCGGAAATGAATGAAATGTCTACAACCAGCAATTAATTACTGTTTCCTTCAATATTTTTTCCATTTCCATAATTTTCTTTAGAAAACAAAGGGTTATCCATTATTACTCATCTCTTCTACGTTGCTCATGTAAAACTAACAAAATTGTTTAGTCTCACTATTTACAATGTTTTGAAAAAATATGGCAATTATTGCATTAATATTCAAGTTGAAGTTGTTGAATGATCATAAATCAACCAGTCCAATAATACTCTCTCAGTCTCAATCTCATCTCAATCAAGCAGAATCATTTAAAAGTTCATCAGCATCGAGAAAGCACGCACACACACGTCTAGCCTGTGAGATTTTGATTTCATAATGAAAGAGTTTAATCTGATTTGTTCCAGTAGCATTTTAGTACTATTCTGCTGGTTTCCATCAGATATTCATTCCCACATTCCAGAATATTCGCATTCACAACATTACGAGCAAGCCGAAGAAAAATATTCATATCATGGAGGAGGAGGCCATGGCCATTTCTACCACGACCCTCTTCTTCATCGCAATCCTAATCTCCATGAACAAGCTCTAGATCCAGCAGGGAAGTATCTCCTTCAATGGTTCGTGAATTGGGAAGAGAAAAGAATCTTTTTCAACGTCTCCGTCGAAACTTTAGGTTTCATAGAATTCGGCCTTACCAAGCAAACTGATAAGACTAAGCAAGACCTGATAATTGGAGGAGTCTTCCCCGATGGAAAGCCTTACTTCTCAGATCGTTACGTAATTGGAGGAAGCAGTCACAATTATAATTACGCTCCCGTAAGGGATCATCAACAAAATTGGATTCTTCACTCCGCATATCAATCCCGATACCACACTTTTCTTTCCTTTTCGAGGCAATTTGATACCTGCGATTGTCACGATATCCAGCTGGATAGCGACGACACTTTGATTCTCCTGTGGGCTTATGGACACTCCGATAATCTCGAAGCGTCTTATCCCTTCGCCACAAGAGGGGAAGTTTTCCAACACCTGAAGGATCCCGACTTAACTCCCACGGCGGTTTTGAAGAGGATGGAGAGCTCTAATTGGAATCCTCCGTTTCTTGGCTCAGATATTAAAACCTGGTCGATTAGAAACAGCTTTAAAATCCCTAAGAAGCGGACAACGTATATGTGCAACGTAAAAACAATTAACTTGGAAAAGAAACATCACATAATTGGGGTAAGATGAGAAAAAGAAAAACAAAAGTTTAAAAAACAGATAAAATTTTTAAAACTTTTCCTTTCTGTTTTAGTTTGCCTTCAGAGTCAACAATGAAACCGCTCAAAATCTGCATCATGCCATTTTATTCCGCTGCATCGTCGACAATCCCGACCAAGTTTATGAGCGCTTCCTAAACAGTCCTGGGGAGGAGTGCTACTCTCCAGCTATGCAATTGGGGGAGATACCTTTCCAATCTTGCGTTGGTAAATTTCTCAAATCACCCCCAATTTATTCATTACTCATTAGTTAATTTTAAATCTTCTAAAATCCGAATAAAAATTAACGTTGAATTTAATTTTTATTTTATTATATTTACAAAAGAATTGAAGGTTGGTTACGCCTTAGGTGGGCGTCCCTTCTTCATCCCTGATAGCACGGGTATTCCAATAGGAGAAACGGCCCCGGGTGATGAATATTATCTTCTACAGATTCATTATGATAACCCTTCTGGAAGAACCGATCTAGTGAGCGAGAATCAATTGGATATCTACTACACTTCTAAACTTCGACCACACGACGGAGGAATGTTAATGTTGGGGCATGGTATTCCTGGGGCGCCT